>APFE030802949.1:1898-27314 GCA_000404065.3 Pinus taeda
GATCAAGTGTCGGTATACCGAGGAGAGAATGAACCGTCGGATCACTACATATCATGACCGTCGGATTGTAAGTTACAAAATGTACAACGGTAAAGAAACACACTTTACCTAACTCTATACCTAACTCTATACTAGACCAAGTTGAACTTAACTATTCCTATGTGTCGGAATATCCTAACACTAGTGACACTAGTGTGTGGATTTTTCCTTAAAATAATTTCACAGGTCAATCCTTCATTGACCAATGTTTTGTTTCGAATGACCACATCTATGATTCAACATATATATAGTAATCGATAAGTCATCATCCCCCAAATATGTCCGATTGTAGGGAGCATTGAAACCACAAAATGGACATAGTAGAACCCTCAAAACTTTCTGTTCATTTAACGATATTTGATCTCGCTACCTTAGAATTTGTTGCACATACTCGACATTTCAATTACCAATACATGGAGCGAAGAACTATAGCCCTGCATGGAGAGAGCCTATTAGGCTTGAGAGACTTTATAACATTTGAATAGTTCCAATTCACTGAGCTGAGTGTAATCAAATAGCAAGGAGAACGAATGCACAAAATCAACATTTCAATTGTCAATACATGGAGCGGAGACTTATAGCATTACACCAAGAGATCTTGTTAGGCCTGAGACACCTTATAACATTTGAATAATTATAATTCATTGAGCCAAGTGTAATTAAAGAGTAGGGAGAATGAGTCCTATCAGACTAATTTGGTTATTTACACAACAACCAACATGAAGAGAGAATAAATGTTGGTGGATAAGCATGCACGAGGAGGGTAGAAGCAGGTTTGGGTAGAGGAGAACTTAGCTTTGATACATGTTAGATTGAGGCTCACTCAAAAAATATAATGTATTATTCATGAATGAGAGGCACAAATTTATTACAAAGGAGAAACGGTTTTCCAACTACGTGCGTTGTTGGTTTTCCTAAAGACTTTTCAGTTTCATATTTACAATTATTTACAATTCACCACAATCCCAAAGGATTAGGTGTCTAACAAATGCAACTAGCGGACCAAACAAGTATTTTTTTGATAGATTCCTTATTTTTTTTACTATGTTTATCTAGGAGGGAAGTTTTTTAGTTGTTGCCTTCTTTTTTTCCCCAATTTTCAACTATATTTTTTGGCATTATTACAGATTCCTTTGTACTTCCATATTTCACAAGGGGAAATGCTTGACAATATTGCTTCAAGATTAGTCATGTTTGATTTTTCATGCTTATGTTTACTTAAATGTAACTAATCCTGAAGAATTATTCTCAAACATTATTATGGGTACTACCACCCCTAAAGTGGAAAGAATCAAGATTCTAAAATGTATAAACTATATAAGTGAAGACACAATTTTTTTTTTTCAATGGAACGATTAGTATTTATATTATATAAAAAATTGGATTATGGGCCAATCCCTTACAAATGTCTTCATGTTCTAGTGAAACATTACTTTCAAAGCTCCAAAAAATTGAAAACCTATTTTATGGAAACATTTTCCTACTATTCTAAATAGGTGTTAGCTACAATCACAACAATATGCTCCTAATAACAATATAAACTTACATAACATCAGCAAATCATTAGAGAAATTTTGAGGTCAAATATGGGCCCCAAAACATAAATGTACAACCAAAAACAATTTTATAAGAACCAATAGGAATAAAGACGATGATGTCAACCACAGGGTATGATTAAGAATTTTTTGAGTAAAAAAGTAAAAAGATTTCAAAAAAAACTACTTCAACTCACATTTTCAACTTATCTCCCTATGATTTTACTCATATTTCGAGCGAGAGTGCACGTTGGATGTGGAATTTAATTCCTCATCCAAGGAATACCCATGTTATATATATTCGATGGTCCCTGCTACATAAAAAATGAGAAATACATGAGAAACGTGATTGTAATCACATTTTTCATGTATTTCTTATTTTTCTTGTAGCAGGGTCCATCAAAAGTATGAAACACGTGTTATCCTTGGATGAAGAATTAAATTATGCATCCAACGAATGCTCCTACTCAAAATTTGAGTAAAATTGTAGGGAGATAAGTTGAAAATACAGGTTGAAAAATAGGTTTTTCTTTTTTCCCAAATGATGTAATATAATCTTATTTTATTATTTCCACTATTATTTTATGATATTCCTTAGGAGGCCAATTTTAGACCTCAAAATTTCTCTAATGTTTAAAATATGAAAATTATTTGTCAGAAATATCTGTATTTTCTCATCGCTCCATGTTGCATGATGCTCCATGTCTATCCTATCGTTCTTGTTGTTCTTGCCTTCCTGTCATGTCTATTATTTTTATATCCAGGCTCATTCTTGGTTTTGACCTCTCTGACGTTGAATAGGGAACCACCACTGAATATTTCCTCCAAAGTGGTTAGGGCACCATCACTGAATCTTTCCTCTAGAGCTACCACCCCAATGTCTATAGCAACCAGATCCTTCCTGATATCAGCCTAAAATTGTTTGAGCTTATCTTATAACATTTTTGAATTTGGTATTCATAAGTAGTACTGATAAATCCACCAATCTTGATCCTCTATTGGTTTCTTTTGTTCAAGAGCATGCAACAATCCTTCAACCAATTCATGTAGTCTTGCCAACAACCTATTGCATTTGGCTTGCTCTTCCTCATGTGTCTAATCGCCCAAGATCTCCATTATAGAAATAAGGTGCTTCGAGCTTCACGAGATAATGGCCACATTTTTTCACTATTGTGAATGCTCAATAGTAGCACGATGTATAATCAAAGGACCATACAATTCCATTCATAAGAAAACATTCCTCTGGATCGCCTCCCTGTAGTGTTGAAATTGGGGCTGCCAAATCCATGCATGAATGTCTTCATGCTCCTAGGAGTGTCATTTTCATGTTGCAGAGGTAGAAGATAATTAATGTTAATATGTAATGGAATGAATTCTCTACTAGTGCCAAGGCTCCCTTCACTTGTGTGAATTTATTTCCACCTCGAAGCATTAACAACTTATGCCACATGTGCTTGCAATCCACCTTTGGATTTCACTAGATTTTAGTATTACTTGGATAGGAGTTTCGATTCATGAAGTTGTGTGGCCATGGAATTAATGTATTCCACTCATTATTGCATATATGCACCATCCTATAGGATTTAGTCCATGTACTTGACAAGCAGAATGTTTAAGCGAACTTTTGCATGGATATTTGCTTGAATATTTAGCTATGCAAGCCATTAACTTGGAAATTAATGCCTTGATAATTGGATTCAATATTCATGGAATGGGTGAAGTGTGGATCAACCCATGGTACAATTATAATTTCCCTTACTCTAGCATGACTCCTTTTTTAGCCAATAAATCTTCCCTCATGTTCAATTGTCGTAACACATGGAAGAATTTGATTTACTCAAATTGTTTTTTTTGCAAAATTATCCTTTGCAGAATAGGAGGAGTATATGTACTTTATGTTCCTTTGAATCCCTTAATAATGTTAATTTGGATTTATTTTTTTTCCATTGTGATTTCCATGCCCTGCCATAGCACTAGGTATTCTGATTGGTTATTGGTTGTCATGCCTAATCCCCATGCGTATTGAATCTCTATTTATTCATCGGGGCATAAAATAACCCCTCCCACTCCTGCCACCCTAAGACAAAAAATTTAACAAAAAATGATGAAAAATGGTGCATTATTATAATTATAGTTGGAATTATGGAAAATCTATGTGAATTGTCAAATTTGACATTTAGCATTTAGTATATTATGATCTTTCTTTTCTTTTTTTTCAAATTAACACTTTACAACATGGTCTAGCGGCCATGACTTCATGTGTATAAGGGGCATCACTTAAACATTACTTACAAACATTTTCATAATTTCACTTGACCATATCTTACTTACTAACTTAAAGACAAAATGCTTAGCACACATATCTATATTTTAATGTCAACTTAAAAAAAATTGTCTATTATGTGAAACCACAACATTAGATGGAGATTAAGAGAAAAGTTCTCTTCATGATCCTTTTGGAAATCCATTAGAATATGATTGTTTCCATGATTATCTCATGCCAAAGTTGAAAAAAATCAATTAATTATCTATATTATGAACTTAATTGTGGGAACTCTTCCTTAGTCATTGGTTGTACTCAATCTGTTGAAAATGGTTGTTATTGGTGTCAAAGGTTGTCCAAATTAAATAAGAAATTACATAGTCAAATAGAATATTTCGATACATTTCCAACAATATATAGTACTCCCTATAATTCCATATGAATGAGGAGATATGAAATATTCTGTCAAGATGACCCAACCAAAGTACAAGCATACCCTTTTTGGATACCCTGTCTTTGAAGGAAATTTTACTCCAATTACCTAGATCAAATTGGAGCATAAAATATATGGTTGGAAATATTATTTTTATCTTTTTCCAATGGTATAGGGCATGCCTTCTAACTCCTCAAATTTTAGGAGAAACATTTTTTTTAATATGCACTATACATTCCGTCAACTACACTAGTTGACCCAGCTAGTGAACAATTCAGCCATGCCCTAGTGTCAAAACTGTTAGGTCCCTATACTACTAGTGTAGCCCCTTATTGTTATTAGCACAACCCCATTATTGTATTGTTGTGCCCATGTAGTCTCCATATTGTTATTATTGTGCCCCATAGAATCCCACTATTTTTATTTGTGTGTCCTTACATTATTATTGTTATGTCGGCTCTGATTATATTGTGTCAGCTTAGACTCCTATATATAGAAAGGAGGTCTTGTAATTTGTATCATTCAATAATTGTTCATTTGTGTACTGTAAAATATGTTCCCCCCTCAAATAGGCTTATTTTGAAGTCGTCGATCTATCTCTTCTTATATTTTTTGAGTTGGTTTCATAACATTTGGTATCAAAGATTTGGATTCTAGGGTTTTTCTACTTCAAACATGTCATCGTGGGATCTTCTCTATACCTTTGTTTCTACGAAGTTTCAAAAACATAAATTAAAACCCATTTGTGTTTAAATCTTGATGAACCTTGTGTCCGAATTTTAGATCTTTTATCACTTCATTTTCGGAGATATGATCCAGGGAAGTTAGAGTTTTTGCAGGCTCTTGAATTCCATCTCAAATAGGTGACCTTGGGAAAATCGTCTTAACTTGCTTTCTGAGCATTGGATTAAAATTTCATAAGATGTGACAAAAGTATGATGGAACCTAGTTTGTTGGGTATCATTTTCAGTGTCGAAGGTCAAAACAAGGATACGTGGAACTTCGTACAAGTTCTCTCTACTGAACTAGTCTATAATCTAATCATCGTGGGAGATTGCACATAACTATTTATTGAAGAATCCAATATTGATCAAACCTGTGGGCTTAGAAATAGGACTCAGAGGGCTACCACAATAATAAATTTCACAACTTGGAGATCTGAAATTACAAAGTTACAGTTATTTCAAGATCGAGCTCCTAAAAGCAAGAAAAAGAGATATGAGGAAGTTTGATGGCAAGGATCCGGTAACTTGGATACTACAGATGGAGCAAAATTTTGATCTACATGATGTGAAACTGTTACAAAAGGTACGTATTGCATCTTTATATTTAGAACCAAATCAATTTTTATGGTATAGAGGGATTTTTTTTCTCATAACCACTTGTCACCTGGTCAATTTTCACAGAGGAAATGATAGCACATTATGAGGATACAAAGAGCAATAGCTTCTTTAGTCAATTTATAAATATCAAACCAAAGGGTTCGATGGAAAAGAACGTTGAGGACTTCCAAAAATTGAATATAAGGGAAAATTATGTTCCAGAGAAGTAGAGGATTGATTTCTTCATAGGGACTTTAAAGGATAACATTCAACATGAAGTTCGTCTTTGGGAACTTGATTCATTGGAGAAGGAATTCATGTTGGCAAGAAAAATTGAAAGAAAAATTATGGCAACATGGAATCCTACCACTCACAACTGTAAAGATGGAAGTGTTGCTGCTCCTAGAATTCCACAACCTATAAGGTTGACACCACAACAATTGGAAGAAAAAGGAGAAAAAGGGCTTTGTTATAGTTGTGATAGCAAATACACTAAAGGTCATAAGCGTGTTGAGAAGAAATTATTTTTACATAGATGGTGAATAGGAGGAAGAAAAGGATCAAGAAACGTCAAAAGAAAAGGATATATACCAGGAACCAACCTCAGATAAATAAGAAATCAATCTGACCATATCTTGTAGTGCATTGGCATGAATTACCACTCCTCAAACTCTCAAAATAGATGAAAAAACAAAGATAGTGAACAAATGTTTGGAAGGATATCTTCGTTGTTTTGTATTTGATAAATAAACACAATGGTTCAAGTGGTTACCTCTGGTTGAATGGTGGTATAACGCTTTAGCAAAAATGACCCCATTCATGGAACTTTATGGATATCATACACCATCCATCACATCAACTTTAAGAGAAAATTCTAAGGTTCAAGAAATGGAAGATCACATCAAGCATCAACGACAAGTTCGCCAACTCTTAAAGGATAACCTCACTTTGGTGCAGAATCAAATGAAACAACAAGCTAATCAACATCGCAGTGAAAGAAGTTTTGATGTAGGCAACTGGGTATTTTTACACCTAAAACCATACTAACAAATTCCCTCAAGAAAGCTTAGAAGGATAATAAATTATCACCAAAGTACTATGGTGCTTACAAGGTGTTGCAAAAGATTGGTTCTATGGCATACAAATTGGAGCTTCTTGCATCTTCCCGAGTGCACCTAGTTTTCCATGTTCCATGCTTAAAGAAGGTTATAGTTGACAAACTCCTAGTTCAAACAATATTGTTGGAACTTGAAGAGGAAGGAAAAATCATAGTGGAGCCTAAAGTAGTCACGGAAACAAGAACTTGACTGCTACGAAATCGATCAATTTCAGAGTATCTCATCAACTAGAAGAACTTACCCATTGAAAATTTCACATGGGAGGATGATAATTTTATACAGAAACATCTATAACTACTCAAGTGTTGAGGACAACACTTTTTTAAGGAGGGGGGAATGTTAGGTCCCCATACTACTAGTGTAGCCCCTTATTGTTATTAGTGCAACCCCCTTATTGTATTGTTGTGCCCATGTAGTCCCCATATTGTTATTATTGTGCCCCATAGAAGCCCACTATTGTTATTTTTTTGCCCTTACATTATTATTGTTATGTCTCCTTTGATTATATTGTGTTCCCTTAGACTCCTATATATAGAAAGGAGGTTTTTTCATTTGTATCATCCAAGAATTGTTCATTTGTGTAATGTAAAGGAGGTTTCCCCCTCGAAGAGGATTATTTTGAAGTCGATCTATCTCTTCTTCTAATTTGTGAGTTGGTTTCATAATAGAAACACACTATAAATAGGCATGAGAAGGAGCATTTCTAACCACTCAACTTATGAATTCAATTCCATTTTTAGGAGAGCGAAGGAGAAAATATGAAGTTCATACCTCATGAACCAAGAAGAAGTGAAGTGAAGCAAAATTGAAGTAGTGTTCTATGCAAGGGTTTTGGCACATCTTTTGAAGGTTTTTTTGAATTGTTTTTGGGAAGGGTTTTTTATTTTTTGAGGTCTATTTTAATGACATATTACTAGAATTTGTAGGCCATATTTCAAGTCTATTTGAAATCTGAGTTTAGGCCTAGTTTTAAGGCCAAGCCTTATCCTAGTTGGAGGCCCTTTGTTGCACAATTTTGAGGGAAAGTTCTGATTTGATTTTGAAGCTGGATGAGCTCCGTTGGAGGCTTTTTTCAAGCCAATGTATGGAGTCCAAAATCTAGCACTATATAAGGCCAAGCTTAGTGTGTAGTCTAAAAGGAGGTCGAGGCCTAATTCATCTTTTACATGCTTGTTTTTAATCCCAAAATCATGATCAAATTTCTAAAGAGGTTAAGGTATGTTTAAGGTATGGCAATAGTGTTAATGGAGTTGTTAGCTGAGTTCTATTGATTTATGAAGCTAATAAGGAAATTTTGCAAAAGACATCAAGGTGACTAGGAACAAAGCTACCAACTTGGCAATAACTGTGACCTCAAAATGAGAACTCTAGTCCAAAAACCCCTATTTTTGCACAAAAAAGATGAAAAACACCTCAAAAATGAAAAGTGTTGATGTTGTATCAACACTTTTTTTGGGGGGATAAAATTTCAACATTTTTTTTAGAAATGGTAGTAGAAACCAATTTTTTTGCGTAAAAAACATGAAAAAACACCCTTGAAATTAAAAGTGTTGATGTTGCATCAAATTATTATTATTATTATTATTATTTTTCAGGTTAAATATTCAATTCTTTTTTAACAATGGCATTAAAAAAATAATTTTTTTTGTGCAATAAACATGGAAAAACACCCTGAAAATCGATTTTTTTTTTGTTATATGTTGCATCAACCCCTTTTTTTTTTAATTCCAACATTTTTAGCAATGACATTAAAAATTAAATATCATGACTTTGAAAAGCCCTAAAATTCCAATAGTTTTTGACAATAGAATTAAAAATAAAATATCATGACTCTAAAAGAAACTAAAAAATCCATTTTTCAACTGTGGCGTTAAAGATAAATATCATGCATCCTAAAAACCTTAAAATTTTAACATTTTTCAACCATGGCATTAAAGATAAAATATAACGACTTTGGACCCTGGGTCGCAGTTTCTTGACAAGCCAAAGGTGAAGCATGCAGTCATCTTAGGACTCACACAACTTGGTAAACAAAAAAAATTCACGACTCTAAAAAACCTTAAAATTTTAGCATGTAGATTTTCACAGTTAACAATATGACATTGAGAGCTTCTGGAATATTGTGTGATTTTTTTTCTATGTGGTTCATGCACCCCATAGATTGGTGACTACTATGTCTATGGAATATTTGTACCAGGAAGATCCACTCGAAGGGATCACTTCCTTCGATCTCAGCCACGAAGATTGACCCTCATAGTGTCAAGAGAACTGAACCTATGACCTCTCAATAGCAAAGGTGCTTTAACGACATGGACTCAACTAATTGAGTTAACCCTCGGGCCTAAATATTGTGTGATTTTGTTGGGGTGTCTAAGAAAATCACATAATATCCTAGAAATCTTAAAATTTCAACATTTTTCAATGATGGAATTAAAACCAAATATAATGAATATAAAAAATCTTAAATTTTCAACATATTTCAATCATATAATTATAGACCAAATATCATGACTAAAAAAACCTCAAAAATAAATACCTAAATCAAATAGTCATTTTTTTTTCCATAGAAAAAGACACACAATTTTATTTATCAAAAGGAAAAATAAAATTACAGTTTACATCTGTTGTAAGCATTCCAAAAAAATTGCCTCTCGACATTGATCTAAAAAGAGAAACTAACAACCTTGAGAAACATGCAACATAAGAAGAGAGAAGTTAAATTTGAAAATTCACATTGAGCTTTTCTTTTTTTTCACTTTATGCCAGCCATCTAAACCTAGTTCAACAAGAACCAATGCCAATTCTCGACTTGATTCCATATGAGAAGCTTCTTTTTATGAATACGAACTCTCTGAAACATGAGCTCATTTTTCCCCCATTCCCACATGAAGCCTATAAACCTTTAGGTTCAATACCCTTCTAAAGAAGGGTGATGATTCCTAACTGTGCCACGACATCCCCATCCATTTTCATTCTAGGTTGAGCCTAAACATCCACATCTAATTGGGCATGATGGCTCTCCTTGATATCATCTTCTTCATCTTCTGAAAGGTAGTGATCTAGAAATTTCTATCCTTTTGGCCTATTGGATTGCCTCTTTTTCTTTTTTGGATTTCGTTTCACCTATATACATGAGTTCTACAAGTTTCCTCTTTGAAAGCAAACTCGACAATGAAAATTCATGTTCACATAATCTAAAACTTGAGACCATTTTTTTTGTTTCAATATTATTTGATCGAGTAGCCCTTTGCTAAGGTATATCTCCACACATATTTTGGAAAAAGTGAAGATTCCTTTCTTTGTTCTTTCTAGGTCCATTTTCTTTTAATTTTCCCATAATATTTCCAATATCCTCAAGGAGTTTGTAATGTTAGAAGGACGAGGCAGGTTTGGAAGCCTCACCCAAACCGACATAGTTGAGGCCACCATGGTTGTGGCATCAATCCTAGGGAGCCATGGAGTGATGAATAGCCTATCTCTTCCCCAAAACTCCTTCATTTAGAAAAAATTAGAGATCTTTCTATGTTTCAAAATGGATTATGAAGAAATTTTTGGAGCATAAATAAATTTCATGGTTACCTGTCCAAAAATAGCAAACCCATTGGAATAAATCTTCAAGTTTTGTCCAAAAGCCATTACATATGCTAATAACATCCTTTCAATAGAGGAAAGAAACGAGGGAATATACCTTAGAAATATTGACTTCCATAGTTGTAGCTTTCTCCAATTGGTCCACTATATAGGAGCTTGGATTATTTTGACTTTGTTCTGTTGGGGCTAAAATATTCCTTTGCATTGCTTCCTTAAAGGATATAGAAGTTCCATTTGAAATCATGACACCATGAGCACCCCCATGCAGCCTTGAGTTTAGGATTATGGTAGAGTTTTTTATGATATTGTAGTCTTTGAGTTGAAAGGAATCTTAGAGAACCTTCCCTTCGTATTGTAGGCATTGAAATTTTGTAGGCATGCCCCATTTATCTTCAATAAACTACTTAAGAGAAAAGACAGAGCGTGAGCTTCTTTTCCATAGAATAAAAGTATTCCCACTAATATTTTTGACAGATATCTAGAAAATATTATTTTGATCCTGCCATGTATGAGAGTCGAAATTCAAGGACCAAGATAGTTGAGAGGGAACTCTTTATAGAGAAGGCACCCATAACATACACAAGCAACTAAATAAACCCCTTCTCCACTACCCTTAAGACAGAGGATACAAAAAAAAAAACAAATTTGAGGGGACGGAGGATGAGAAAAAACTCCCTATTGATCGCATCCATCACTTCATGCTCAACCAACTCACCCTACTAGCAAAATTAGAAATAGATATCTAAATAAGAGAGAATGGAAATGACTATTGTCCCTAGAAAAAAATCTAATTGTTCTGACCTCGACCCAATTAAGAATAAAGTGTTCCAACACACATTTGGAACTTTTATCAAATTACATGTCTTTACTTTGTGCATAGAGACAAAGCAGTCAAGAGATAGACTATCAATACCCAGTATTCTCGCTACTTCGGTGGTCAAACAAGCATCACAAGAAATGATTGATCAATCCACTATAGGTAAAGGCTGAAAAATCAGTCTATCCACGTGCAAGAGGAAACCTAGAAGCTTATCATCGCTCCATGGCAGATCCACAGAGTGAGAAACAATGTCTTGGTTCACGATGGGGGGAAAGAAAGATCCACAAAACAAGAAAACCATCGAATCCATCACTCTCTAATCGAATAGTCATTATATTAAGAGTATTTTTTTTTTTTAAATTCTAAAAGTCTAATTCTTTTAAAATCTTAGTTTAAGACAACTTGACACATTGCAATGAAAACTTAACAATTAACCATCAAATTAACATGTGGTGGGGGCATATTTTACCCATTGCAATGAAAACTTTAAAAACAACCATCAAATTGATACACAATGGGGACAGACTTGATCGATTGTAATGAAAACTTAAAAAACAACTATCAAATAAAGACATAGTGAGGTTGGGTTGCTATTCGAGCATTGAAATAGACCCTACAACAAAAAAAATTGTAAAACAAATAAATAAATAGATAAATAACCAAACATGAAAACAGAACAAAACAAATGACAAAGGAGAAAATATCACACATAAAAATAAAAATTAAAATAAAAACAAACACATTTAAAAAATAATAATTAAATGGAAACATAAAAAAGTATCTCACTAATAAAACAAATATGAAAAAAAAAAACATAATTAGAAAAATATTATCTATATTATATATATATATATTATATAATATATTATAATATATATATATCATATATATATATATATAATATTTAAAATAAATAAACAAATAAAAATATTTTAAAAAATGCATTAAAAACTATGTGCACACACTGAAAAAATATATACTAACAAACATTTAAAAAATACCAAAAAGTTGAAAAAAGAATAAAGGTAGGGGTTCATTCCTAGAATTCGCCCACTCTCAGCTCTCGCCCTCAGCTCAGAGCAAAGGGAAAGGTTGATTCCTCGCCTAAAAGTGGCTAAAGGACCTCGATAGGGCATTTAAAGTAGCAGTGTGTTGTTATAGTTGTCCTTGTCGATAACCCTTTGGACTCGGGCAGGTGGTCGAGGTGTCGAATCCTGCTCAATTAAGCCTAAAGGACCACTGGCAAGGCTATTGGAGCATCTTGCTCGCTCCTCTAGCCACCCTGTCAGTGGCCCTTTGGCCCCATCTAGTCAAGGCCCCAGCTACTCGTGGCATCAATTCCTAGAATCGACTCCCCGCTTGAACGGGTCCAAAGTTCACCAGTAAAGTGGTTGTAGCAGCCCGCCTGCCACTCCAAGCACCCTACTAATGGCCCTTTGGCCCCTGGCAGGCGAGTTATTGATTCTCATAATGATGGCCCACCTAGCCGAGGCTAAAAAGCTGTTGGTAGGGTGATTACAGTGGCCCACTCGTTGCTACAATTACCCTAAGGACAACCCTTTGGCCCTGCCCGGGCGAGGCATCGATACGCCCGCTGCCCAATCGCTGACAAATGGTTGTAGATAAGGCAGTTGTAACAATGTGCTTCCCACTCCAACCACCCTATTGGCATCCTTTAGCCTGGCTAGGTGGCATCCTCGCCCCTAAATATTTTAACCTTTTTTTACTATTCTTTTAATATTTAAAAAATAGTAATGTTTTTTATATTTTAAATTTTAATTTATAATCTATTTTTTATTTATTTTTTCAATGATTTTATTATGTTTCATATTATTATAATTTTATACTTATATTTTTGTTTTACCGTAATTTGTTTGTTATCTGTGTTTTCTTTTCTTCTTTTTCTTTTATATATCATATATATATTAAAATTTATTATTTATTTTTATTTTTATTATTTTTTTTTTATTAATGGATGTCTTTTCTAGTTTTTAATTATATATTTTAAATTTTCTTAGTTTCAACCTTTTTTAAATTCAATTTGATTTTATTATATGTTATTTATTTATTTATTATTGATTGAACCCTTTTTGTTTCCAAATTTTGTTTTATAAATGTTTTTGAATTGATTTTTGGGGGTTTGTTTTTAAATTTTGTTTTAAATTTTTTCAAGTTTTCTTCTTTTTTTGGTTAATTTGACTTTCTTTTTTTTTTAAGTTGTTTGAAAAAAAAACATTTGTTTTTCTTTTTTTGTTATTTTTATTTAACAAAAACATTATTCTTTGGAAAAAAACAAATATTATTTTTTTTGATAAAATTCATAAAAATTACTATTTTTTCAACTTTTTCTAGTCAAAATTTTCCATAAAAAACTTTCATTTGGCATTTCATTTTTAATGAAAATGTTCGAAGTGAGTATTTTTTAAATTATATCTATATGTAAAATGTGTATTTTTTTCAAGTGTTTAAAATTATTTTTTTAAAGATAATTATTTTATCGTGTATATTGAAGTATTAATTAACAATAAATAAATATATATTAAAATAAATAAAAATCTAATCTTCAATAATATTTTTTTATTATTACTATTTTTGTTTCACTTTGCAAAAAAAAATGAAATTTTTGTTACAAAAAAAAAATTGCAAAGAAAAACAAAAAATACAAACTTGAAAAACACTTAAAAGACAAACATCTCAGGAAGAAGAGAAGAAGAAAAAGAACTTAAAAATTGGCTAAATAACCAATAGTTTTTCTTTGTTTGTCAAGTTGTTTGTGATCGTCTAGGCTTGACCTATGGCTTGAGGAGCCACGACCCAAGGGCATCTAAGATGTCAAAGTCATCTGGGGATCGCACCTAGCCTAGGCCACACCAACCCTTAGCTAACAAGATTTTGTAGCATGTCTCCTCCCCCTAGCACAGGGCACAACCACCCCCCATGAGTTTTGATCTTGGGTCGCCTTGCTGGCGAGGCCCATCCTCAACTGGTTGTGCTAGTGGGACTTGACGTCAAAAACCAATAGTTCAAAAAAATGTGCATACTTAAGACGTAAAAAAAAAAAGTGTCAAATATATGCCCAAAACAAAAATATTGATGTTGCATCAAAACATTTCAAAATTTGCATGAAAATCACCAACATTTAAGAAAATGTCCATACTTTATACGTAAGAAAATTTGAAGTTCCTATTGGAAATACTGAGAGGGGGGTGAATCAATATTTCTTTCCAATTGTTATTTTACCAGTTAAAACATTTATATTCAGACCACAAGATGAATAGCACGAATAAATGCTTTTATTAACATAATCTTTGCAATAAAATAGATACAATATATATATGATTCCAATTTGTTGCCAAGCACCAATTTGGACTTTTGTGAGGCTCCAACCTCCAGAGCACCAACTCTGTTTTGTCAAGTCACCAATCTTGGACTTAGGAGCACCAACTCCCAGGACACCAATCCTTCTAGTTCTAAGGCGCTAACCTCAAGGACACCAATCCTTCTAGTTCTAAGGCGCTAACCTCAAGGACACCAATCCTTCTAGTTCTAAGGCGCTAACCTCAAGGACACCAATCCTTCTAGTTTTGAGGCAACAACCCCAAGGGCTCCAACCCTCTGCTGCAAACTGTTTGGATCTGTTTTGTTAAGGCACCAACCTTGGATATAGGAGCACCAACTCCAAGGACACCAATCCTTCAAACTTCTGAGGCACCAACCCCAAGGGCTCCAACCCTCTTGTCAAGGCATGTTTGATAGTAATTTTCTGCTCTCAGAACTCTTCTTTACTGAGTTCTGTCTATTTACAGCTTCACTGTAGTCTCCATGCTACAACATCAATGGAAACCAATGGCAACCAATCTTCTTATCAAGGAGTCCTTACAACTCTTCATATTGTCCACACATATTCTACTCTAATAATGTCTCCACACAGCTTTAGTGATTCTATTATTAGCTGCACTAAGCTCTGCACAAGAACCACTTCTCTGTTTCAAGCCTCTATTCTATTAGTCACAGTAAACGCTTCAAGTGTGACTACTTCTCACTGTTATTTTCTATTGCAATCTCTTACTTCCCAGAAATATATTCCCATTTGCTTCAATGCCTGTGCTTGCTACTACTCCCTTCAAACGGTGTCAGATAAAACTCTATTTTTTGCATCACATAATTGTTCTTCGGAATGCATTTTGTACCTAATTAATTCATTGTTGGTCCTTCGTCTTCCTTCTGTCTTGCTGGACCTTCGGCTTCCTTCTATTCAGCTGGACCTATGGCTTCCTTCTGCTCAGTTGGACCTATGGCTTCCTCCTTTCTTCTGATTCACCAACCACAACTAAACTTTTTGTTCACTGTTATAAAAGCCTGATATGCCTGACCTTTGGCTTGCTCCTTGCTTGCTTGAGCTTCGGCTTCCTTAACACTCGCTCTCTTCTGCTTCCTGGCTTTCGACTTCCTCTGTCTCTTCGAGTTCACCAATACTCCAAGGACACGTTAATTCAGAAGAGAGGTCGAAATACAAATAAAATGTTGCATATTAAAACTATATCAGAGAGGCCCTTTTTCAATAATAATATTCATACACTAGACTTTTATATTTTACTGAGGATTTCATTGGTGAGGTTGTACTAACAAGGAGGTCCCACATGCCACGTCATAATCGCAATCGCAATCGTGGCTTCCAGAGGTCTTTTATAAGTCGATCCCATAACATCACCGATGGCCGATGGCTGATTCCCCTATTGGACGGAGCGGATGCGATATGGTATTAAACCGTAGTTAATATACCTGTCGGGTCCACAGCCTTATCACAATCAGTTCTTTCAATGTGGCAAGGCTTTATGACTTGCGATATGCAACGAATATGATAATATATTAAATCATATTTCAATGGTGTAGTCAATTCCGCATTATTATCACAATCGGGAGATTTCAATGTGGCATCCCTTTATAACTTACGGCGGATTACAATAGGTCGAGTTATAATGTTACAACGGGTCCACATGTATTATCGCATTAGGCATTTTATTGTGGCAAGGCTTTAAAGGGGCTCGCAATATTGTGACGGACACAATATTATATTACATCATATTGTAATGGTCCCATGGATCCATATATATATATATATATTAATATATATATATATATAACACTTGGTCCTTGTTCCGCACCATAGATCTCTTCTCTCTAGATCTAACGGTCCTGACTTAACCTGATCAACCCAAAACCATCCGTTGATCCTTCGCCATCGATCAACCCGTGCTAGATCCAACTTCCTGCATGAATCTTGGGTGAGCAATTTTCAAGGGAAATAACCACCCGAAAAAGTGGTTTTCTCTCTCCACCCGAGTGCTACATGTCACCCATTGAATGGAATCAAGCGCTTTCCTCTAAATACCACTTACCGCCTAACATCCACCCGAAAACCACTACCACTATTACAGACCTATCAGTTAACTATTGAACTTGAAAACCACTGCCACTATTACATAGAGTAATGACTCTCTACTCTTATGTTGTCTGATATGGCTCCATGATGGCTTCCAATACTCTTTGCTCTAATAGCTCTTCTCTGATATTCCTCCAATATATCATGATATGGCTCCTCTATTCACTGCTCTTCCACTGGCTTCTCTTCCTGATGCATGTTCCTCTTTGTTCCTTCTCTTGGCTTCCAATGACCTCTTCTTTGCTTTGATAGCTCTACTCTGATAGCTCTTATGACTTCTGATATTCTCTCAAATGGCTTGACTGTCTTGGATTTCCTCTGGTTTCTCCTCATGGCTTCTTGCTCTGCTTCTCCTAGAATATTGCCATATTGACATCAATGACAATCTAGGTCAACAGTTCCATGAATATACCCCCTCAAAAAAAAGTGTGATGATGCATCAACACTTTTCAAAATTGGCATGAAAATCACCAACATAAATATTAAAAAAAAACGTACTTAATATACAACATCAACACTTCAAAATCGGCACGAAAATCACCAACATTTAAAAAAGAAAGTTCATACTTAATACATAAGAAAATTTAAGTTTCAGAAATATGTTTCTTAAAAAAAAAAGCTTTATGTTGTTTCAACACTTCTGGAAATCCACATGAAATCATGATTTGATGTGACCTCTAAAAAAACAAGAACTTGGTACAATTCTCATTAAGTTGGTAACTTTGTTTAGGGCAAAAGAACAAAGTGACCAAGAAGCAGGATAAAGAAGAAGGACAAGTGGTTTTGATTAGGCTTGAAGGTGCAAACCTAAAGGTGGCATGCTATAGGGAAATTGTACTAAAGAAAGTGAATTGATTATGAGAATTGGTGTTGACAGGTCCAAGGAAAAAATTAAAAGAGTTGGTTGGTTCCTACAAATTGTTGAGTTGGTGCTCAGCTTAGGAGATTGGAGTCTTATGAAGGTTGGTGCCTATGAATTTTTTGAGTTGGAACTTAGCTAAGTGCCTAAAATCTCTTGTAGGTTGGTGCCTATGGAAGTTGTAAGTTGATGATTATGAGGATTGGTGTTCGTATTCTTGACAAGTTGGTGTTAAGAAACCATGTATATTATACATTAATCTTGATTCCTCTTCTTGATAATTACTTGTGAATGCTAGATTTCTTCTTTATTATTTGTTATGTCTTCTTCATCAAGAAACTATACAAATGTTCAATCTTCTAGGAAAATAAGGAGACAAGAGACACCAAAAATTAGGCTACAAGCTAGGCCAAAACCCCATAAGTGGAAAACTCAAAAATCATTTTCTTATAGAACCATATCAAATGAGATATCCAATACCAATACCAAGACCAAGACTACCACAAAAATTCCAAATCCATCGCTCCTCCAAGTCACCTCAAAGAATCAATGCTAATGCAAGTCAAACCTGGTCCAATTCTAGCCATCCTGAAATGTTAGGCTTGAAATCTCGGGCCCACAGTAGCACAAAAAATTTTGGTATGTTCATAGAATTCTATCCCCACACATGTGGGTTCTCAACATCAAAAATTTGGTCATAAAAAGGGATATTCTTCTAGCCTTTGTCTTGAATTTCTCTCTCCTTTGACTCATCCTTCTCTTCTCATTTTCTAGGTTCATATATGCTTCTTGTTGTGTGATTGGATTATCTCTCAAGTGATACAAATTGCCTCTATATATATTTTTCTAGGAGGGTCGAAAAGGTGTCACACTGGAGGGCCAGGCCAACGTGTTCCAAGGAGGGCCAATTTGACATTTTGTGGACAGTTAATGACTCAACATAAAAATCATTTTTCTTTTTCTTATAAATTTTCCAATGGGACATGACTCAAATACATTTTCTTTTGACTCAATATAAATTATTTTTTACTCCTTTTAACTCTATAAGCTTGAAGAACATTCTTTGACCAAAAATATAATAAATATATATCAATGATAAATTTACATTATGAAGGCTGACTCTAGTTACAAATTCAACACTCCTTCTTAAGTAGGGAGGTATTCATAATGAATCAACATGATATTCTTAAGTTGAAATATTCATATCAGAAAGGATCTGGATTGATAAGCATCAATGACTATAGCATCATCATAACTAGCATTGTCAAATTACCGCAGCCTTGACAAGTATGTTCTATCTCTCCACTAGATCATAGCACAATGTTGGGAGGAATTAATTTGGACACCCTTACCTCTCAAGGCAATACCCCACCTAGATGTTCTTAAGGTATGTCCTCACAGGACCGTTTCCTAATCCGAAGGAAAACTTCCTCCTATGGACCATTCTTTATCAAGTCCATGCACTTGACTCTTACAATTATTAGTCATGGTCGGAGTACATGAGTTAAGAATGTCCATCCCTGATGCTTATCCAGTCCACCATTATCCCTACCTGTGTTCATGCACTAAGATTACAATGGTTAGTCATGGTCATAATACATGACACATGGAGAACTAATAGGTCCCTATACTACTAGTGTAACCCCTTATTGTTATTAGTACAACCCCATTATTATATTGTTGTGCCCATTTAATCCCCATACTATTATTATTGTGTCCCATAGAAGCCCACTATTGTTATTAGTGTGCCCTTAGATTATTATTGTTATGTCAGCTCTGATTATATTATGACCCCTTAGACTCCTATATATAGAAAGGAGGTCGTGTCATTTGTATCATCCAAGAATTTTTCATTTGTGTAATGTAAAGGAGGTTGCCCCTAGAAGAGGCTTATTTCTAAGGCATTCATTCTATATTTCTATCTTTTTTTGTGGCTGGTTTCATAACATTTGGTATTAGAGCTTTAGATCTAGGGTTTCGTTGTTCCAAAACAAGTCATCATGGAATTTTCGCTATAATTTTTTTTCGGTGATGTTTCAGAAGATAAAAAAAAAAAAAAAACCATTGATACAAAATCTCTTTGAACTTTGTGTCCAAATTTCAGATCTTGTCTTGCTATATTTTTGGAGATATGATCTCAAGAAGTTAGGGTTTTGGCAAGCTCTAGAATTTCATCTAAAACAGGTCATCATGGAATTTTCTCTATAACTCTTCATCTACGAAAATTAAGATGTTCAAGATATGAAAGATCTATCAATGTGTTTAATTCTAAGCAAAATTCCATGCATAGTTTTTCTAGTGATCTCAGGGCTTCAGGATTCACGGTTTCCTGCTTGATGCACCCATTTATGTTGAGATATTTTAGATGTTCAAGATTTGAAATGTCTGTCAATGTCTTTAATTCTAAGCAAGATTCTGGATTTGTGTTGATTTCTATGTGCAGTGGCAATGTTTATCCGCTTGTGATTGTTGCACATCCATCAGAACCTAATCAGTTTGCCATTGGGTTGACTGGGCGTTGTCTCAACACCAACTTGTAGAAGTTCTTCCATGTTCACATTGTCAACATTGTTATGCCATCCATGTTTGAATAAAAAATCACCTGATTTAGATGTAATTGTTAATTATGATTTAGTTATACCTTGTTTCTTAATACTAGATGCCCAGCTTGAAACTTAACAGATGCTTTGGTGAACATAATTCTCACTGCTTTCTCGAACTTGGGCCAAATCCAACACATCATCATATCCAAAGATTGGGCTAATTCTAGAGAGAGCATAGAGTCATCTACAAAGTGGATTTTAAAACATCTTGTAGGCACCTGATAATGATCATTCCTTCGATTTGCACTTGACTCTAGCTAACCTAGAGCATTAGCTGCGATGAAATGTTTTATTGGACAAAGAAAATCCTTTTGATGGACCATTGTAGAATAACTTGATTGGTTAGGTTCTCAACGTTGTACCTCATTGCTTTTTTGACCTTAGGATACCAATCCATGCCATCATATCTGAAGTAATATACCATTCTAATTTGTGTAGGACTTTATCAAAATCAATCTTGAAGTAATATACCATTCTAATTTGTGTAGGACTTTATCAAAATCAATCTTGAAGAGCAGATCTTCTTGATGAATTTCTCCAGCCCACTAGATAGTTTTCAAGCTTAATTTTTTTGTGGTTAATGCCTCTGCAGGTGTCTTGTAAGCCATGTAAAGTAGAATGATTAGCCTGGGATCATTAATTGAGTTCCTATTGGCCGATTTGAGGTTTATATTGATGATGCCTGCATTAGTTTGCTCTACAAGTGGTTCTAGATGAAGAGCTTCCAAGCACACATTTAAAAGGTTTCCCAATGGTGTCTCAGAAACCCTTATAGAATTTTACAGGGACACCATCATTCCTTGGATATTATCATGTTTCAAGGAGGGATAAATCTGGGGTTAAGGCCATGACAAGGAATGGTTTGTGTCTCGGCCTTAAACTTGGTTAGTAGGATGCTCTGTACATTCCCACCACAAATTCCACTCAACACAGCCAATAGAACAGGGAAGTAAGTTACACATTTGCTAACTAATTTTCCTGCACTCCAATGGCTTGAGGTGGGAAATAGTAAGCTTAACAATGAATGTGTTACAGTGAGTAAAATCAATTGGTAATGAAAAGGCCATTTTGTTTGCTTGGTTAGGCTAGTCCCTGATAAATAGATCCCCAATCTCTGATAAAATTCTTCTGTTTGCATAATTTTTAAGTTTGTTTATAGTTATCCAGGGTTTAAATGCTTTTCAAACAATGGAGAAAATGGTTACATCGCTTTAAGAAAGAGTTCATGGTGAGGTCTTAGTTATGATTGAATGCCCCTGGATTTTCAGTGGGAAGAAGAAATTACACAAATCTTTTCTATATGCAGGGGAAGTAGGGAGATTTCACAAATTTTTCCCCAAAAAATATATAGAGTTAAAAATTAATAGATTGGATCTCTGAAATTGCAGGTAAACGTAGCAATCCCGAGTGGAATGAGCAATTTGTTTTCACTGTAGCCGATGGCGTTACTGAACTCACCTTAAAAATAATGGACAATGATAGTGGAAACGCGGATGACTTCGTTGGGGAAGCAAGGTGCAGATGAATCTCCAGCATTATGATCTGAGTCATTTTTTCAGATCCTGCAGTGTTTCATCGTTTTTCAATATTTATGTTTTCTGATCATATATCTTTATATTTCTGATTGTGGTGCACAACATTCCAGACCAGACCTACTGTGGGGAGATAAAAGTTGGCCTCACATTCACTATTAAGGTAGATTCTATATATGCAGAGGATCTTTATATCAAAAATGTTTTTTTGAATGGTAACAGGATGGATTCATATTAGCTCTGGATATTGACCAATCACTATAAATTTCATTTTCAAATTTTGTTTTACAGATGTAAGAAGATAATTTCAATAAAAAGTTTAAACTTATTCCTTCTAGATCTTTTAAAGTTAAATATCTTTTTAGAATTTAATGGATTTAAGGATATAAAGGATCTATGGATATAAAGGATGTATTATAGATTTTGAGAATATTCAAGATATATGAATATAATAGAATTTGAGAATCTTAGGGAGCAATACAAAGTTTAAACTTTAAAGTTAAATACTTTTCTAGGATTTCATGGATCCATGAATATGGTAGGTTTTGAGTATATTCAAGATCCATGAATATTGTAGAATATGAGAATCTTAGACAAATTACAAATAAGATTAAGCTGAAACAGGTCAAACAAATTGACCAGGCAGATTCTATCATATTCTCAAATTCTAAAATATTCCCAGAATTTATTATCAAATTAATTTCAATTCCATAACCCTAACATCTAATTGTGTTTTTTCATATAAATTCCCATCAAATTACTTCAATTCTATGAACTTAAATATGTTTTTTCATATTATGGTGATTGGAAATTGTAGGAAGAAGAAGATTGTTGTGAGGAAGCAGCAACAAAGGAGGTCGGAGGGTGGAAAGAAAGCTCCTATTGACCATTCCTTTCAATTGTTATGTTCAGTAGGTCACATAACATAGAAAACCTTCAAAGAAATCGAATGTGCTGTCGCATCAAACGCAAGAAATTCTGAAATAATGGTTATTGAGATTATATCATTCTGAAATAATGTTTATTGGGAGTATATCTGCATGTTTCCTCGACTATGACTCTCTTTTAGTGTCGCATCTAACACATAAATTCTGAAATATGTTTATTTGGAGTGTATCCACATCGTTCCTGGACTATGACTCTTTTTGTGTGGTTTGATGTTTATCTTTTCTACCAATCATTGAAACTCTTCATGGAAACGTTGTGATTTCTCTAGAGACTATACATAAAAACGAAATATTTGCTTGAAACTGGTTTATGCCATATGACAGAAAATGAAAAACTTGTTTGTAGCTCTATATTTTGAATGGTGATAAAATTTTGATAGCAATTGGGCTGTAATAATAAATGGAGTGGAAAACCCAATGGGGTACTGATCGTCTAAAGGCAACGTTTGGGCATGACTTTCCTTTGATTTCTTCTTTTAGCAGGTAGTTTAATTATTAATTATTAATTATTAATGTTTAATTACGTCGTAAGGCGTTTCCCTTCGAAATCAACTTTCCTCTTGGGTTGCGTGTACATTTCTGAGCCTTTGATTTAAGTGTTAGACGATGAAAATAACCTTACCCATCCAATTGATTAGACCGGTATATGATGCGACCCAGCAGATCGATGCTTGCCCTTGCTCGACGCTACGCTACTTCCAGGTGCTTCTCCATGTGGAGACCTTGCACTTGTCCTCGCTCGGCGATACTTTATTCCAGGACCCTGGATCTGTGGAAATCGACTTCAGGAAACCCTTCATATCAATCATAAGGTAGCAAATGATATTCTAACCCTCAGAACATACCCACTCTGCTACAGGACCCATGAGATGATTCCAGGAGGTCTCGCTTAGCCTTAAAAGGGCTTGGATTATCACCACTAGATGCCTTGGACTGTCACAGGTCCACTTTTGGACTTCGGTCTATCACGGGATGGCTACAGGAATTGCGATCTGTTACAGCATGGTTTCTCAGCGTTAGGGTATGTATTTCCATTTTAGTTTGTCCGCATATATATTGGGTGCCAGTGGTTATACTATATTGTATAAGGCAGTTCTAGAAGATGGGCTGACTTTTGCAGTAAGGCAACTTGGTGATGGTGGTTTGGAAAGGTACAAGGATTTTGAAGCAGAAGCTAAAGCAATCGGTAGGGTTAAACATCCCAAAATTGTTCGCCTCCGAGCTTTCTATTGGGGTATAGAGGAAAAAATGCTGGTTTATGACTACATTCCACATGGAAGCTTGGCAAATGCCTATTATGGTGGGTTCTCTTGTTCTCTAGAGACTATATAGAATGGATTTCCGCACTTTATGCCTTACGGCGTTTTCTTTGCAACATCTGGTGCAAATGCTAGTTATTGTTATGTCAGCTCTGATTATATTATGACCCCTTAGACTCCTATATATAGAAAGGAGGTCGTGTCATTTGTATCATCCAAGAATTTTTCATTTGTGTAATGTAAAGGAGGTTGCCCCCTATAAGAGGCTTATTTCTAAGGCATTCATCTATATTTTCTATCTTTTTGTGAGCTAGTTTCATAACATTTGGTATTAGAGCTTTAGATTCTAGGGTTTCGTTGCTCCAAACAGGTCATCATGGAATTTTCGCTATAATTTTTTTTCGGTGATGTTTCAGAAGATAAAAAAAAAAACCATTTGATACAAAATCTCTCTGAACTTTGTGTCCAAATTTCAGATCTTGTCTTGCTATATTTTTGGAGATATGATCTCAAGAAGTTAGGGTTTTGGCAAGCTCTAGAATTTCATCTAAAACAGGTCATCATGGAATTTTCTCTATAACTCTTCATCTACGAAGTTTCAGAAGCTAATAAAAAAACCCATTTGAGAAGAAATAATTATGAACTACGGCTGCAAATTTCATATATTTTCTCGTAACATTTTTGGAGATATAATCTAAAGAAGTTAGGATTTTACAGACCCTCGAATTACATTCCAAATAGGTCACCTTGGGAAAATCGTCATAACTTTGGCTCTGAGTATTAGATTGAATTTTCGTAAGAAGTTCCAGAAAGAGGACGGACTGTAGTTTTTTGGACATAATTTTTAGAACCTAAGGTGGAAACAATGACCTGTGGCACGTCGTACAAGTTCGCTCTACTGAACTAGTCTATACTCAGGTCATCGTGGGAGATTTGGCATAACCCTTCATTGGAGAATCAAATATTGATCAGACTTGCAGGGTTAGAAAGAGGAATCAGAGGGCTATTATAGACTGAAATTTTAGAACTTAAAGATCCGAAAGTACAGAGTTACAATCATTTCAAGATCGAGCTCCTAAAATCAAGAAAAAGTGAGATGAGGAAGTTTGATGGGCAAGTATCCGATAAATTAGATACTACAAATGGAGAAATATTTTGATCTACATGGTGTAACATTGTTACAAAAGGCATGTATTGCATCTAATTATTTAGAACCGAATCAATTTTTATGGTATAAAGGGCTTTGTTCTCGTAAACCACTTGTCATGTGGTCAATTTTCACGGAGGAAATGACAGCACATTATGAGGATACAAAGAGAAACACCTTCTTTAGCCAATTGATAAATCTAAAACAAAAGGGTTCAATGGCAGAGCACATTGAGGACTTCCAAAAATTGAATATAAGGGTAAATGATATTCCATAGAAGAAAATGGTTGATATCTTCATAGGGACTTTAAAGGATAACATTCAACACGAGGTTCATCTTTGGGAACCTGATTCATTGTAGAAGGCATTCAGGTGGGCAAGAAAAATTGAAAGCAAAATTATGGAAACAAGGAATCCCACCACTCACAACTATAATTATGGAAGTGTTTTTTCTCCTAGCCTTCCATAACCTACAAGGTTTACACCACAACAATTGGAAGAAAAA
>APFE030802949.1:27334-43818 GCA_000404065.3 Pinus taeda
CCATGGGATAATATGTATTGAATAGCCCAATGCTTTCCATTCCAATGGGTGGTGCTGATGTTTTACTAGGCGTCCAATGGCTACAATCTTTGGGTAAGATAGCTTTTAATTTTCAAGAACTTTTCTTGAAATTTTTTTGGGAAGGAAAGGAAGTTGAATTGAGGGGTATCGAAGGGAAACCTAGAAATATAATCAACTCTAACAGCATGACAAAGCTTCTAAATAAAGAAAAATGGGTCATAATTGCACAATTATGTTCACTAGAAGATCCCACATCGAAATCATGTATTTCTCCAGATCTCCAAAACGTTTTGTACAATCATTCCAAAGTATTTGAGACTCCCAAAGGCCTCCCACCTATTCGTGAACATGATCATGCTATTCATTTGATTCTAGTTCCTCCAAACATCAGGCCTTACAAATATCCATATGCCCAAAGGAGTGGGAACTCATTCAAAAGTTGCAGAAGATCCCAGTTCAAACAGTATTACAAGAACTTGACAAGGAAGGAAAAATCATATTGGAACTAGAAGCAGTCACAGAACCGAGAAATTGACAGCTATGAAATAGATCAATTTCAGTGTATCTCATTAAGTGGAAGAACTTACCCGCTGAAGATTCCACATGGGAGGACAAGAATTTATACAGAAGCATCAAGAACTACTCAAGTGTTGAGGACAACACTTTTTGAAGGAGAGGGGCATGTTAGGTCCCTATACTACTAGTGTAACCCCTTATTGTTATTAGTACAACCCCCTTATTATATTGTTGTGCCTATGTAGTCCCCATATTGTTATTATTATGCCCCATAGGAGCCCACTATTGTTATTATTATGCCCTTACATTATTATTGTTATGTCGGCTCTGATTATATTATGACCCCTTAGACTCCTGTATATAGAAAGGAGGTCTTGTCATATTTATCATCCAAGAATTGTTCATTTGTGTAAGGTAAAGGAGGTTGCCCCCTCAAAGAGGCTTATTTCTAAGACGTACATCTATCTTTTCTATCTTTTGTGAGCTAGTTTCATAACATTTGGTATCAGAGCGAAATAATGGAAACAAGGAATCCCACCACTCATGACTATAATTATAGAAGTGTTTTTTCTCCTAGCCTTCCACAACCTACAAGGTTTACATTGCAACAATTGGAAGAAAAAAAGAGAAAAAGGGCTTTGTTACAATTATGATAGAAAATACACTAAAGTTCATATGTGTGCTGAAAAGAAATTATTTTACATAGATTATGAAGAGGAGGAAGAAAAGGATCAAGAAACATCAAAAGAAAAGGATATACACCAGGAACCAACCCTGGAGAAAGAAGAAATGAATCCGACTATGTCTTGTAAAGAATTGGAAATAATTACCGCTCCTCAAACTCTCAAGATAGAAGGACATATCAGGAAGAAAAAGGTTCAAGAAGTGAAAGATCACATCGAGAAAGAAGAAATGAATCCTAACATATCTTGTAATGCCTTGGCTGGAATTACCACTCCTCAAACTATCAAGATAGAAGGACATATCAAGAAGAAAAATCTTCAAGAAGTGAAAGATCACATCGAGCATCAAGAAATGAATCCGACCATATCTTGTAATGCATTGGAAGAAATTACCACTCAAACTCTCAAGATAGAAGGACATATCAAGAAGAAAAAGGTTCAAGCAGTGAAAGATTCAATCAAAAGCCACAACCAAGTTCTCCAATTTTAAAGAATGGCCACCTTTGTGCAGAATCGAATGAAAACAAGAGGCAGATCAACGTTTAGTGAAAGAAGTTTTGATGTTAGGTGGATGGTATTTTGACAGCTACATCTTCAAGCAAGATATGTAATGAGGAAGGAAAACGTTGCAATACTACATGCACTTAAAAATGGTGACTTACCTAATGGGAAGACACTTCAAGGTAAAACTGGATCATGATAGTCTGAAATACTTTTTAGAACAAAGATTATCTTTAGAAGAAAAGAAAAAATGGGTCACAAATATGTTGGGTTATGATTTTGAAATCATCTACAAAAACGTGAAACCAAATGTTGTTGCAGATGCACTCTCAAGAAGGGATGAGGATGTGGAAGCATTATTTTGTGTTATTTCTATTATCCAACTAGATTGGATAAATGAAGTAAGGGATGAATGGAAGAAGGATGAATAAGTGTCGCCACTCATTCAAAAGTTGCAGAAGATCCCAATTCAAACAATATTTCCAGAACTTGATGAGCAAGGAAAAATCATATTGGAAACTCGAGCAGTCACAGAAAAAAGAACCCAACAGCTACGAAATCGATCAATTTGAGAGTATCTCATCATATGGAAGAACTTACTCGCTGAAGATTCCACATGGGAGGACAAGAATTTTATACAGAAGCATCAAAAACTACTCAAGTGTTGAGGACAACACTTTTTGAACAAGAGGGGCATGTTAGGTCCCTATACTACTAGTGTAACCCCTTATTGTTATTAGTACAACCCCCTTATTATATTGTTGTGCCCATGTAGTCCCATATTGTTATTATTGCACCCCATAGAAGGCCACTATTGTTATTAGTTCCCTTAGATTATTATTGTTATGTCAGCTATGATTATATTATGACCCCTTAGACTCCTATATATAGAAAGGATGTCTTGTCATTTGTATCATCCAAGAATTGTTCATTTGTGTAATGTAAAGGAGGTTTCCCCCTTGAAGAGGTTTCTTTCTAAGGCATTCATATATCTTTTCTATCTTTTTGTGAGCTGGTTTCATAACAAGAACATTGTGTCCATCCACACTCCATCTCAACCAGGGAGGAGATATCCACAAGCCCAAGCTTGTCTCAAATATTCTCATCCTATTTCTTAGGAAGTAATTTCCTCAATGCATTGGATACTTTTTCATCCTATGGAGATCCATTTTAACTTCTCGAATCCTATCTACACCACATCTTAAACCATAACGAGCTTTAACCTTGATAATATTCATATCAAATCCAACATGTCATCAAATAGTTCATAAAAATATTTTATGGAGCCAAACTACTTCACAGCTAATAGTATAAACTTCCTTATCATCTTCCTTCATAGTGCAACAGAATCCTGCCTCATGTTTTTTTTTTTTCCCCTGCGAAAAAGTCGTAATTTCTATTAGAGATTAAGAAATTACATTTTGTATATGCCGAAGCATTCATATATAGGCATGATCCTGCCTCATGTTATTTCAAGAAATCATAACATTTTCCAAATAGTTTTGACCATCAGTAGTATTTGCATTCATCATCAGCACTACAAACTCAATTGATGTGTCCTTGAATCAGATATATCAAAGATCCAATCAACTCAAGTAGTAATGTATCCATACAAGCTTTTGTATTACCCTCTTTCCAATTGAGGTAAGTGAACTTCTTCCCTTTTATTCGAAGAACCTTCTCAAGTCTTGCTTTCATGTTGCCAACTAGTGCTAAGTGTTGACTTATTTAATGTAACCTTCAAATTGTTTTCTTCTTCTTCATTTACATCTTCTAGGAAATTCTTCATGCTTTGCTATATTATTTCATCTACTTTCAAAGCTTAAGTAGTTCTTATTATCGGCCTGCAAGCTTTATTAGAAGGCTATAAAAGAATAAACATAGTTAAGCAAAGTAAAAAGATAGTCTCAATAGCAGTAATTAAAGAGATGACAGGTGCTTATCTTTTGAGGAAGTTTAGCTCCCTCGTAATCTTGGACCTTTTCATCGACCTTGTCCTCAAATCTGCATGATGTCATTTTTGTCATCTTCAAGAGCTAAATTTTGTTATTTTCAGTGGAAACAATTAGTTAGGGATTTTGTTCCTAGGTTTTTTTAAATTCAAATTTTTATTAGGGTTTACAAATCCTAGATGATTCAAGTTCCAAATTCTTCAATACCTTTCATTATTTTAAAAGTTTCAATTTCTACAAGTACACTAATGTGTTAGTTTCAAAGCACACACAACGAAAGCAAGAATGCAGAAATGTGGAAATAAACAAGATCTGTGACTGATGCTTTAATCACAGAGAAGGAAGAGACTCCTCTACTACGTAATCTAGCATCACGAATCTATTTTTGAATATATTTGAATACAAATGCCAACAAGAGTATTAGTTCATAATAAATACCAGGTTTGCTTAATCACTCAAATATCTGACAATTCTTTTAAACAATATCCTCATGTCAAAACACAAACACTGGCCCAACAATCTACTTCTGCGTCTTTGCGACTTCTTCAACCTTAACAAGGCTCATACAGTTCGAGAATAGAATCCAAAACAATCTACAAAGGAGACATAGACTTACAGAAATTGAGGAATCTTTATTCATGAAATTCAACACTCAAGTATTACAAAGTTGCTTCTCAAGCAATACCGAGTTACTTCTCCAGTAGAAAGGCTCTCTAAATTTCTCAAAACCCGAATGCCTCTCTTCCCTAGTCTTCATCTATTTATAGATCCTCCTAGTTCTGGGTTTGGTGATACCTCCATATCGGATATGAGAGAATCTTACTTTACATCAAAATCAAATCCTTGCATTAGATATGAGAGAATCCTGCTTTCGGGTAACCCGGAGGACATCCACACAGTAATTCAATCATAAAATATTTTATACTTATTATGATTTGATATGAGAGAATCCTACTTTCGGGTAACCCGGAGGGCATCGGCACAGTAATTCAATCATAAAATATTTTATACTTATTCTTATCCCTTTATTTAATTATATATGTCGGATTGATTACACTGTAAGAGATTCTTTTTTAGGGAACCTTACGAAAAACCTGTCTGTCACCAAAGTCAGACAGAAAGACATTACAAAATGACAAAATGTTCTAGTTTTTCACGAGAATAATGATGTTCTTTGAACCTAGTCAAGTAGTCATTATTAAAACACTATGAGTAAATTTCTTCCTCACATTCCCAAATTGGTACTTCAGCATATTCTGGTACTTCATCCTGAAAAAGTAGTAGGCCAAAAGGATTTAAATCTAGATCTATCATGGCATGAAATGGATCATAGTCATGTGAAGAGCCATTCATATTTCCCCCGAATCTTCTGAAGAAAATATTTCGTGTAATAAACCAATGAAAGGATCCATTGGCGCGGAGTGCTGCAAGCATGTGATAATTGGCGATATTGCTAATATCCAAAATCCTTTTGTATAAAATTCCTTATTGATGTGCCCGTGGTTCTGTAAATCCAGGAAGTTGTAATAATCGGAGAGAGAATGGGTAAAAACATAGAGGACTGATACCATAAATGTTCCACCATTCTTTAAACCATTCAGGTATAGGGTCTTGTTCTTCGATTTGTGTAACTTGCATCCCATGATATCTAAAAGAAAACTGCACATTATAGAAAAACGAGTTAGTTTTATTTTCAAAACACATACATGTATACCAGGCTTTCTCTTGGTGTTCATGATCTTCAGAGTTCTGAAGGTTGGGTGGCAATAGGAAGCGATCAATGTAGATTTCACAATAGATTAGGTTTTCATCTACATCTTTGTGTAATGTGAAATCAAGATTACCCAAATCTTGAAGAAAGCTTAAAGCTTCAAAAGCTTCATCATCTCTTTGCATTTGACCATCCCATGAGAAATAATGTTGTCTAGTTCCATGCTGATATTTGATTTCTTTCATTGGAAACCAATCTGCTTGGTAATAAGTTTCTGTGGATTCAAATTGTGAGAACCATTAGCACATTCAATGTGAATCTCATTTTCTAATCTTCTTATGACGTTACATATAAGATTATTTATATCATTTCTCTGTAAAAATTCCCAGCTAAGAAGATCTGCGAAGGAATTCTTAACTCCAGAAATGGACTCTACATCAAAACGATACTGGGTGAATGTCATTATCCATCTAACCATTGTTGCATCTTCAAAGTCAATTTATGGATAGCAAACTTAAGAGCTTGGAAATCTATTTTGACTGTAAAATTTTATAGATCACAAAATCTTTTGAAATTGGCAATGCCAAGGTAGACAGCTCTAAGTTCTTTCTTTAGGCTAGACCAATTTTCGTGTAGTTGACCAGATTCCAGAGGCATACTGGCAAATTTCATATTCCATTTTCTTTTTATTAGGATCATGTTGGCAGAAAATTGCACCCCATCCGACATCACTGGCATCTGTAATGATGGTTTTAGGCCATTCTTCATTGATTGTGCTTAAAGGAGAAATATTCCCAATTTTCCCTTTAACTTCTAACTGCCTCTGTTAAATCCTCTGTCCATGGAATTGAATTTGTTTGCAATCTTTTATTCAATAAGACTCTGTCTTGGGCACAATTTCTGGAAAATTTGGAGATGTAATTCAAACTACCCAAGAATCTTTGTAGTTGAGTTTTATCAGTGATTCTGTCTGGAAATTTATTTATGAAATCAAGACTATGTTGCATAATGTAATATGATCCATATTGAATCACATATCCCAAGAAACCTACCATAGTCTGAAATAACTTCATTTTTGAATCTGATAAAACTATACCTTTTTCTTTGAATCTCTTGTTGAATATATTAAGATGCTTTATATGAGAGGGAATATCTGCAAAATGAATTAGAACATCATTAATATATTTCTTCAAGAAATCATCCATACCTTCAAAAGTTTCATCCATAATCCTCTAGAAGGCGGATGGAGCAATTACTAGTCCAAAGGGCATAATATTCCATTCAAAATGTCCTTCTAGTATTGAAAAGTTGTTTTCCACTTATCTTCTTCTTTTATCCCTACTTGCCAGAAACCAGACTTTAATCAAACTTGGAAAAGATTTTTTATTGTGATATCTGAGACAAAAGCACTGGGGGCTTTGGCAAGGGATAAGCATGATAATCAAGAATATTATTCAGAGGCTTGTAGTTTACTACCAATCTTGGTTTTTCTCTGATAATATTTGAATGTTTGTTGACATAAAATCCAAAACAAGCAATAGGGCTATGAGATTTTCTGATGAAACCTTTTTGCAGTAAGGATTTTATTTCTTCTTTACAATACCTGAGTTGTTCAGAATTCATCTGTATTGCTTTTGATCTTCTGAGTTTTCCATGAAATTACTTTTTCAAACGCAATTATACTTCATGTTTATGAATATGCCAAAAGGAATTTGGATCTTCAGAACAACAAGATTTTAGTTTCTGAGAGATCTCACTTATTTCTTTTTCAAATTTTCCTTTCACAAGATTTTCATCAATCTTGAGCATTTATTTCTTCTTCTCCATCTTTGCCAAGGTATTCTGTAACCTATCAATTCTTCTCAATCTATTAGGAGAATTGGAATGAATAAATGGATAGAAATAATCTATACCTTTGAAGAGAAGAAAATATCCCCATTTCTGTGATTTTTCATCATAAGTGCTTCCATGTCTTCTGAAATTGCTCAGGAAAGGAGTTCCTAAGTACATAGCATAATCAAGCCCTATGACTAATGAAGCATGAACTTGAATTCCTTTGGATTGAGAAACGAAGAAATCTATTATAGCTTCTTCCATTGTCTTGATTTCTCCACTTGCAATAAAAACTCCTGGACACTTTGTCTTTTGTCTTTGAGGATAGAGAATTACAGTGTCGCTTACTATGTTCAATCTTGAACCTATATCAATTAGAACCTTCCACCATTCTATGGAAGAACCAATTCTGATTTTCATTTTTACACATTACATTACATCTGCGTCCATTGCATTCATTCCTAATCCAGATCTAGGATCTTCAAATTCTTCATCTGGAATTTCAAAGTCTTCAGATTTGAAAATCCCTTTCATTGGATCATGATATGGATCAGGCTGTCTTTCTGGTTCTTTCTGTTCTGTCTATGAAGATTCTCCTTTTGTGGGTTGTGCATGTAAAGAATGTATATTGTGCCCCTGATGTGCTTCAATGCATAGCCTTCTATTCTCTCTAACTTCTTTTCTGATATCTTTGATAGCTTGACTAATTGCAGGAAATTCTTGAGGAAGATCATCTTCAATTGTTTGTTGTCTGAATTGTCTTGTTAGACCATCAACTGAAAATAAGGCTGTAGAAGGAATATACTATGTTGATGATTTACCTGTGACTTTTGTTGTTCTTGATATTGCTGTGACTTGGACTGTTAAAGATGGGTCATCAGCAATCCTTTATACATTTCTTTGAGTTTTGGTTCATCAGCATTAACCATTTGTGTAAAATAATCTCTAGAAAGCTCATCATGATCTAAGCTTTCATTTGATAATGGTCTGAACATCCTGACTGCATTACGTTTGCAAATGTCAAGATCACTGCATTCACAAAGTTCTTGAAAACATTCATTACAGTGTGGATCTTTGCAATATTCAACTGCAGAATCTTCTTCTTCATAAATAGCATGTATCTGGTCATTTAGATCATAATAATTTTCTGAATCTGTTAATTCTTCACAGCTGGAAGGGAGATCAGTAATATTTACCTTGCTAGATTTATTCTTATAGCTAAATTGTTTCTTCTTCCCAGATTGTTGTTTGTCTTTTTTTAGTTTTGGACAATTTGGAGCAATATGTCCTTTTTCATTGCAAAGGAAGCAAAATGTTTGCTTCTGCTTTGGGCTTTGATGAAACTGGTGTGTTTTTTTGTATTCTCTGGGAGGCCTTCTATGAATGATCTTTTTGTTTTCTGCCGATCTAAAAGTTTGCTTGGATTAAGCTTTCTTTTTAGAGAAATGATGATCATATCCCCCTAAACTTTTAGAGCTATGTAAATTCCATTGTTTACATAGTTGTTGATAGCCATGTGGTTTAGTGGAGCTGGTGGCAGCTCGAGCAACTTTCATCTGAGAGCAAAGTTCAAAAATGACAGCCTTAATAGCTTGTCTTATAGCACCAAATTTATAGGCACCCATCTTTCCAGGAAGCTTATTCAAAATGGCAGTAGTTACCCAATTTGGTAAAGAAGGAATGAAGATTTCTTTCCATTTGGGATCTAGAATCATGTCAAAAGAAAGAGTATGCAGATGATGGAGATATTCCATAAAATATTCATCAAAATGTTGCATATTAGTAAGCTTCATGGATGTAAGTGTGACTGCAGCAAGTTCATTATTGATCTGAGGATAACCACAAAAATTGACAAGAATTCCATGCATTAGGCAACCAATCATGTTATTCACAGGTAATGAAGTTTGTGGATCCATATATGTAGTATTATCTGGGTTCATTACCACAAATGTTTCCCAAGAAGGAATGAGGACAGGATCATAATGAATTTCTGCTTTAAGCCAAGAATCAAGGAGTCCTTCGAATCCACTAATGATTTTCCTAGTTGCATTTATTGGAGAAATGTCATCTGCTAAATATGTGCGGTAGCAAACCAGCATGGAACTCAATGTAGACAATATTTCTGCTTCAGAACAATTGTCAATATTCCATGAATATGTGGAAGAAATAGACCAATCTTTATGATATTCTGATTTCATGACATCTCTTTTATCAGGAGCAGGTGACCAAGAAGAATTCCAAGAACTTCTATCATTAACTTTATGTACAGTTGTATCTTTGGGTTCTTATTCATCAGAAAATGAAGTCAGATCAGGAATGTCTTTGGCTATCTGAATAGTTTCTTTATCAGGAGGAGAAAAATTATTCACATGAAACTCTAAATCTTCTAGAGTAGGAGGAGCAGAGGGCGTTGCTTCAAATTTGTTGAGTATTGTATCAGAACTGGAAGGCTTATCAGGATCATCTCCTGATTTCATCCACTCAGAAACTGTCATTTTATGTCCAGGGCTTGTAGAGTTTAGACTAGAAAACATTCCAGGATTAGCCATAGGAGCATAGACGAAGGTAGTTTCTGGTTTAGGAAAAATTATATCACCAGGATTCTTCATTTTTTATTGAAGAGTAGTAGGAACAACATGGAAAGGAAATTCATCTTGAGGATCTAAGAAATAAGTAGTAGCTTTAAAAGTAGGATCAGGAGTGTTTTTATCTTTCAAACTTTCAACAGAAGTAGAGACAACCCAAACTTGTTTCTTTACTACTTCAAGTGACGTTTTTAAACTTGTCATCATATCCTGATTCTTATCTGCTACTAAATGTACTTTGCCAATCCATTTGGAATTATCATTAATCCCTTTTTCTAAAACATCAATAGTTTTAGAAATATTCAATCATTTGATCCAAGAGTTTTTATTCCATCTAGTAATTGATCTCTGGTAAAATCTACCTTTTGAAGAATTTTATCAATTATTTCTTGGAGCATTTTATTTTCTCTAGTTGCATATTAATGATTTCTTTCTAGATGTTTAATAAAACTATCTAGAGCAAGATTTGTCCAGTTTGTTGCTGCAACGAATTCCCTGTCTAAAAGATGAGACTGGTCAGACTGAAGTGGAAGTAACTTAAAAATGTTATCATCTTGTCTGATAACAATATTTTTCCAAGGGGGAATTGTTGTCTCAATGCTAAGAATAGTGTCATCTATTAATTCACATTTGTGTTGTGGCACTTTTGTCTCTAAGGCTGACCCTTGCATCATATTCACTCTAAGGGTTTGACAAATGCGTTCTAACAAAAGCCGCCCTTTCACCTTAACAGACTGTAAATGTTTCGGAACATTTGATTTTTGCAACATATTTTTATATTTATCATCTATGTGAGGGATGATAAGAGGTCCAGGAATTTCAACTGGATTTTCCTTAATATTTGTTTTTATATCTTCACAAGATAGATTCTTGAACTTTTTGACCAAAGCCATTTCTACTTCATTTGTACTTGGATAATAAAATTCATAAAAAGAAATCCATTGGTTATTTTGTTCCATCCAAGCTTTCCAATTTTTATTGTTGACTTTGTTGATTGTTGACCCATCTTTCTTTGAATAGGTTTTCATTTCTTCACAATATCTATACTCTTGCTGATGAGTATACAGATCCCAGTTAAACATTTTCTTATACCATTCATTTGAGGGATCATAAGGACTTATTCCCTTGTATATCTTAAGAAATTTAATGATTTCTTCATCAGAAGGAAGCTGTATTTTACTAGGAATCTTATTCCTAGGATCCAATCTGTAGTTGGGGATTTCTTCTGGATATCCTAAGCCTTTTGTAGCAGATTTTCCTACTGATTGAAGCAAAATTTCTTCATGAGCTGAAAAAGGAGTACACTTTCTATATTCCTGTGTTTGATTTCCAGAACTTGGAACAAAATTAATCATGTTTATTCTTCTTCTGTCTTTATCCTGTTCTTCTTTTTCATGGGGTTTTCGAAGACTAGGATTTTGCTGACAAAAGCTAGGAGAACAATGAGGATGATTACATACAGATGGTTGTGGAAATTGTGGAATTTGGAATGCTGATTGCATATTAATTGTTCTAGGAGGAATAATATTTGAATGCGGAGACTGAAAAGTTTGTGCAATCATATTTTATAACATATGCATGAAGTTTGGATTAGAAGTAAGATCATATGAATGACTTAGTGATCCTTCAGGAATAGATGCAATAGAGGACATTTGTGGTTTTACTATGACTTCAGTTTTTATAGGGTTTTGTATAACAAGAGGAGGAGGAGGTCCACCATGCTCAGACTGTGCATACTCTGATTAGGGAAAGAAACGAGTTCGAACAAGGCCATTATCTTCTCGAATAGAATTTTGAGCAATGATAGGCTATGGACGGGGAGAAGTATGAATAGAAGCCCAATTTCTAACCCATTCTGTTGGCAGTTTAAGATCTCGACGAGATATCATTTGAGGAGCAACAAGATTTAAGCCATAGTCATGAGTGATTAGAGTAGTGAACTCAAAGGTTTCAGAAACTTGTTGGACAACAGAAGGAGTGGTCTTCTTATAAAATTTGATGACACATCGCCAATGAATAGCAACATTATTGCTATTATCTTCAAAATCATCATATCCATGTGTTTGGATGTCGAGCATTAGAGCATTGATGGCATTAGGATCATCTAAGGAAATAGAAAAATCAGGAACACGGGACCAAGAAATTGGACCATAGGCTAATGTTCCTTGACATCCTCCAATTAAAGCTTTATGAAAAGTTTTCCATCGGCGATCAAAAACACAAGAGATGACAGCGACGTCTTGACCTTTTCTATGTAGTGGTTGAATTCCAATTTGGATATGAACAAAATGAGCAAAATTGTGACTAGCTTTTAGTGCAGTTGTAAACTCAGATTGCTTCAAAATGTTCATTGTTTGAAGTAGACGATTATTACTGGAGGTTTGTAGAATCTCTTCTTTAACCTTATATCTCTAGTATTATATAGTGTCTAATAATCCCAGATTTGTATAGACATCTTTGGGGTCTATTTTTGGGAAAGACCAAGAACCAGACTTGCTCTGTTCATTTAATAATGTAATGGATTTATCAAGGACAACAATGTGAAAACCAGATTGTATTTTTTCATTACGTTCTCTTTCTTCTTCTTCTCTAAGAATTTCATCAAAAATTTTATCACTAAACTCATGAAGAGAACTTCGTGCTGGAGAAAAATTATCCATAACCAATACTTTCTTCCTGTTGTTAGAAAGTATTGGTTATGGATAATTTTTCTCCAGGACAAAGTTCTCTTTATAAGTTTAGTGATAAAATTTTTGATGAAATTCTTAGAGAAGAAGAAGAAAGAGAATGTAATGAAAAAATACAATCTAGTTTTCACACTGTCGTCCATGATAAATCTATTACATTATTAAATTAACAGAGTAAGTCTGGTTCTTGGTCTTTACCAAAAATAGACCCCAAAGATGTCTATACAAATCTGGGATTATTAAACATTATACAATACTGGAGATATAAGGTTAAAGAAGAGATTCTACAAACCTCCAGTAATAATCATCTGCTTCAAACAATGAACATTTTGAAGCAATCTGAGTTTACAGATACACTAAAAGCTGGTCTCAAGTTTGCTCATTTTGGTCATATCCAAATTGGAATTCAGCCACTACATAGAAAATGTCAAGACGTCATTGTCTTCTCTTGTGTTTTTGATCGCCAATGGAAAACTTTTTCATAAAGATTTAATTGGAGGATGTCAAGGAACATTAGCCTACGGTCCAATTTCTTGGTCCTGTGTTCCTGATTTTTCTATTTCCTTGGATGATCCCAATGCCATCAATGCTCTAATGCTCAGCATCCAAACACATGGATATGATGATTTTGAAGATAATAACAATAATGTTGCTATTCATTGGCGATGTGTCGTCAAATTTTATAAGAAGACCACTCCTTCTATTGTCCAACAAGTTTCTGAAACCTCTGAGTTCACTACTCTAATCACTCATGATTATGGCTTAAATCTTGTTGCTCCTCAAATGATATCTCGTCGAGATCTTAAACCGCCAACAGAATGGGTCACAAATTGGGCTTCTATTCGTACTTCTCCCTGTCCACATCCTATCACTGCTCAAACTTCTATTCGAGAAGATAATGGCCTTGTTCGAACTTGTTTCTTTCCCCAATCAGAGTATGCACAGTCTGAGCATGGTGGACCTCCTCCTCCTCTTGTTATACAAAACCCTGTAAAAACTCAAGTCGCAGTAAAACCACAAATGTCCTCTATTGCATCTATTCCTGAAGGATCACCAAGTCATTCATATGATCTTACTTCTGATCCAAACTTCATGCATATGTTATAAAATATGATTGCACAAACTCTTCAGTCTCCGCATTCAAATATTGTTCCTCCTAGAACAATTAATATGCAATCAGCATTCCAAATTCCACAATTTCCACAACCATCTGTATGTAATCATCCTCATTTTTCTCCTAGCTTTTGTCAGCAAGCTCCTAGTCTTCCAAAACCCCATGAAAAAGAAGAACAGGATAAAGACAGAAGAAGAATAAACATGATTCGTTTTGTTCCAAGTTCTGGAAATCAAACACAGGAATATAGAAAGTGTACTCCTTTTTCAGCTCATAAAGAAATTTTTCTTCAATCAGTAGGAAAATCTGCTACAAAAGGCTTAGGATATCCAGAAGAAATCCCCAGCTATAGATTGGATCCTAGGAATAAGATTCCTAGTAAAATACAGCTTCCTTCTGATGAAGAAATCATTCAATTTCTTAAGATATACAAAGGAATAAGTCCTTATGATCCCTCAAATGAATGGTATAAGAAAATGTTTAACTGGGATCTGTATACTCATCATCAAGAGTATAGATACTGTGAAGAAATGAAAACCTATTCAAAGAAAGATAGGTCAACAATCAACAAAGTCAACAATAAAAATTGGAAAGTTTGGATGGAACAAAATAACCAATGGATTTCTTTTTATGAATTTTATTATCCAAGAACAAATGAAGTAGAAATGGCTTTGGTCAAAAAGTTCAAGAATCTATCTTGTGAAGATATAAAAACAAAGATTAAGGAAAATCCAGTTGAAATTCCTGGACCTCTTATCATCCTTCACATAGATGATAAATATAAAAATTTGTTGCAAAAATCAAATGTTCTAAAACATTTACGGTCTGCTAAGATGAAAGGGCGGTTTTTGTTAGAACACATCTGTCAAACCCTTAGAGTGAATATGATGCAATGGTCAGCCTTAGAGACAGAAGTGCCACAACACAAATGGGAATTAATAGATGGCACTATTCTTAGCACTGAGACAGCAATTCCTCCTTGGAAAAATATTGTTATTAGACAAGATGATAACATTTTTAAGTTACTTCCACTTCAGTCTGACCAATATCATCTTTTAGACAGGGAATCGGTTGCAATAACAAACTGGAAAAATCTTGGTCTAGATATTTTTATTAAACATCTAGAAAGAAATCATCAATATGCAGCCAGAAAAAATAAAATGCTCCAAGAAATAATTGATAAAATTTTTCAAAAGGTAGATTTTACCAGAGATCAATTACTAGATGGAATAAAAACTCTTGGATCAAATGATTTGCATATTGCTAAAACTATTGATGTTTTAGAAAAATGGATTAATGATAATTCCAAATGAATTGGCAAACTACATTCAGTAGTAAATAAGAATTATGATATGATGACAAGCTTAAAAACATCACTTGAAGTAGTAAAGAAACAAGTTTGGGTTGTCTCTACTTGTGTTGAAAGTCTGAAAAATAAAAACACTCCTAATCCTACTTTTAAAGCTACTACTTATTTCTCAGATCCTCAAGATCAATTGCCTTTCCATGTTGTTCCTACTACTCTTCAATAAAAAATGAAGAATATTGGTGATATCATTTTTCCTAAACCAGAAACTACCTATGTCTATGCTCTTATGGCTAATCCTGGCATGTTTTCTAGTCTAAACTCTTCAAGCCCTAGACATAAAATGACAGTTTCTGAGTGGTTGAAATGAGGAGATGATCCTGATAAGCCTTCTAGTTCTGATACAGTACTCAACAAATTTGAAGCAACGCCCTCTGCTCCTCCTACTCTAGAAGATTTAGAGTTTCTTGTGAATAATTTTTCTCCTCCTGATAAAGAAACTTTTTAGATAGCAAAAGACATTCCTGATCTGATTTCATTTTCTAATGAAGAAGAACCCAAATATACAATTTTACATAAAGTTACTAATAGAAATTCTTGGAATTCTTCTTGGTCACCTGCTCCTGATAAAAGAGATGTCATGAAATCAAAATATCATAAATATTGGTCTACTTCTTCCAAATATTCATGGAATATTGACAATTGTTCTGAAGCAGAAATATTGTCTACATTGAGTTCCACGCTGGTTTGCTACTGCACATATTTAGCAGATGACATTTCCAATAAATGCAACCAGGAAAATCATCAGTGGATTCAAAGGACTCCTTGATTCTTGGCTTAAAGCATAAATTCATTATGATCCTGTCCTCATTCCTTCTTGGGAAACATCTGTGGTAATGAACCCATATAATACTACATATATGGATCCACAGAATTCATTACCTGTGAATAACATGATTGGTTGCCTAATGCATGGCATTCTTGTCAATTTTTGTGGTTATCCTCAGATCAATAATGAACTTGCTACAGTGACACTTACATCCATGAAGCTTACTAATATGCAGCATTTTGATGAATATTTTATGGAATATCTCCATCGTCTACATACTCTTTCTTCTAACATGATTCTAGATCACAAATGGAAATAAATCTTCATTGCTTCTTTACCAAATTGGGTAACTACTGCCATTTTGAATAAGCTTCCTGGAAAGATTGGTGCCTATAAATTTGGTGTTATAAGACAAGCTATTAAGGTTGTCATTGTTGAACTCTGCTCTCAGACGAAAGTTGCTCGAGCTGCCACCAGCTCCACTAAACCACATGGCTATCAACAACTATGTAAACAATGGCATTTACATGGCTCTAAAATTTTAGGGGTATATGATCATCGTCGCTCTAAAAAGAAATCTTACTCCAAGCATATTTTAGATCCGTAGAAAACAAAAATATCATTCATAGAAGGCCTCCCAGAGAATACAAAAAAACACGCCAATTTCATCAAAGGCCAAAACAGAAGCAAATATTTTGCTTCCATTGCAATGAAAAGGGACATATTGCTCCAAATTGTCCAAAACT
>APFE030802949.1:44167-106014 GCA_000404065.3 Pinus taeda
AAAAGACAAACAAAAATCTCGGAAGAAAAAACAATTTAGCTATAAGAATAAATATAGCAAGGTAAATATTATTGATCTCCCTTCAAGCTGTGAAGAATTAACAGATTCATAATATTATGATCTAAATGACCAGATACATGTTGTTTATGAAGAAAAAGATTCTGAAGTTGAATATTGCAAAGATCCACACTGTAATGAATGTTTTCAAGAACTCTGTGAATGCAATGATCTTGACATTTGCAAATATAATGCAGTCAGGATGTTCAAACCACTATCAAATGAAATCTTAGATCATGATGAGCTTTCTAGAAATTATTTTACACAAATGGTTAATGTTGATGATCCAAAACTTAAAGAAATGTATAAAGGAATGCTAATGACCCATCTTCAAAAGTCCAAGTCACAGAAATATCAAGAACAGCAAAAGTCACAGGTAAATCATCAACATAGCTATATTCCTTCTGCAGCCTTATTTTCAATTGATGGTCTAGCAAGACAATTTAGACAACAAACAATTGAAGATGATATTCCTCAAACACTTCCTGCAATTAGTCAAGCTATCAAACATCTCAGAAAAGAAGTCGGAGAGAATAGAAGGCTATGCATTGAAGCACATTAGGGGCAAAATATACATTCTTTACATGCACAACCCACAAAAGGAGAATCTTCACAGATAGAACAGAAAGAACCAGAAAGACAGCCTGATCCATATCATGATCCAATGAAAGGGATTTTCAAATCTGAAGACTTTGAAATTCCAGATGAAGAATTTGAAGATCCTAGATCTGGATTAGGAATGAATGCAATGAACGCAGATGTAATGTACTGTGTAAAAATGAAAATCAGAATTGGTTCTTCCATAGAATGGTGGAAGGTTCTAATTGATACAGGTTCAAGATTGAACATAGTAAGCTTTCCCTATAAATGATATTGTCAAGCCTACTAGACAAAAGAAGGAGATCATAGATGCTTCATGCCTAGATCAAAAACCTAGTTTTCATGTGAATTCTCCATGAACTAGTAGACTTGACATTTTATTGACAGAGCAAGATAATTTTGAAATGATCATAATTTTGTACGTACCTCTTCAACCTTACCTATTCATCCTTGCATAGATATGTTCCTTTGACATTTCTTTAGTTTACATGTATCATCTTCCTTAGGACCTTCAATTATTGAATTAGGATGCTAACCATAGATATTTCTTGGGGCTACTTACAATGTTTTACATGCATTATCTATATAAAAGGTTTTGGTCTCTCCATAATATTCAATTATCTTATCACAATTCTTCGCTATATCAAAATCATCGGCTTTGTTTATCTAATTAGTCCTTCCTTAGAGTATAAGTCTCGGTGGCTTAACTACTTCTCATAGTTGTGCCACAGGAAAGAGCTTCATATACCTTTCTTATCACAATCCTTTCTACAAGAAGATATAGCGTTGCTTCTAATAATTTGTCTCTTACATAGAGATATTTTAGAGATAGACCTCAAAAATTTGTCTCTTCAGATAATTCACACCCAATGTTTTGACCTTTAATTATAGAGATGATAATTTTGGTCCCTTTTACAAACAATATACCAGAGACTTTTAGTCTAGCAGGGTGATCTTCCAAAGAGCTATAACAAAATGTCACAGGTTTGTCCTCCACTATAACGAGGTCAACTTTAGATTATCATTAGAGAAATTTTGAGGTTTAAAATGGGCCTCCTACATAATATTATAAAATAATAGTGGAAATAATAAAATAATATTATATTACCTCATCAAGTTTTAGAGGGAAAAAAGAAAAAACTGATTTTTCAACTTACCTCCCTGTGATTTTACTCAATTTCAAGCGGGTGCATTCATTGGATGCAAAATTTTGCATCCAAGGAGTACCCATATTTTATATTTTCAATGGACCCTAGTACACAAAAAATATGAAATACATGAAAAAACGTGATTGCAATCATGGCTACTCCTTGGATGCAAAATTAAATTATGCATCCAACAAGTGCTCTCAATCGAAATTTGAGTAAAATCATAGGGAGATGAGTTGAATATATGAGTTGAAAAAATATATTTTTTATTTTTTATATTTTTATCTTTTTACTTTTTATTTCAAAAATGGTGAATCATCCCCCATGGTTGACATCATCATATTGAATCCTATTAGTTCTTATAAAGTTGACTTTTGTCGTACATTTTTGTTTTGAGACCCATTTTTTACCTCAAAATTTCTCTAATGAATGGGAATCAAGCCCTCTCACATGTCACAAAGGTGATAAAACCCAGGTCTTCAAACTTGCACATAAACTTTGTCCTTTGCATATAAACGCATATATCGTGAATTACCATCCCTCAGGTCTTCACATATAATGATAGAACAATGTGTCTCAGATTTCAAATATAATCACTAGAGACAATGTCACAAAAAAACATATATATTGCCACATAATTTGCATAATACTTTGCACAAGTTGCCATAGAACTCAAATTCTTCCACAGAGAAATTCATCATTCAAACTTGACTATTCAAAAAAAATCCAAATGTCTTGTATATTTTAGAGCTTGAACGAGTGTAGTCATTACTTGGTGTCAATATATATGCCTTGGATTTCGTAGTTATGTAGCTACATCAAGCTCGGATGTCATATGGAGATGTTATCACAATAAGCTTGAGCATCTCAAGGAAATATTTTCATAGCAAGAGAATTGTCACAAAGGTTTGAACTATTCTTTTAATCTTCTTTTCTTGTTAGAGTGAATATATGAATTTCTTTTATCTCTCTACACTTCAACCTTCATTCCTTTTGTATTTTGCAGAGATGGATAACTTGGTGTCATGTACTTGGGCTATTAGAGATGAGGAGATACTTAGAATTTTATCTCAATAGCATTCATGTAATAGATGTAATGATCTTAGCCTTTTAGGTCTTCTTGCATACCAGACTTAGTCCTACTTAGGGCTTCTTTACTAGTGCTCTTGTCTTCACCATAACTCTAATACCATGTTGAGAAACCAAGTATAGTGGACATTAGGCTTGATTCCTCTTCTTGATAATTACTTGTGAATGTTAGATTTCTTATTTATTATTTGTTATGTATTCTTCAACAAGCAATTATACAAATGTTCAGTCTTCCAGGAAAATAAGGAGACAAAAGACACCAAAAATTAGGCTACAAGCTAGGGTAAAACCCCACAAAGGGAAAACTCAACAATATTTTTCTTCTAGAATCATATCAAAATGAGATACCTAAGACCGAGACCAAGACCAAGACTACCACGAAAGTGCCAAATCCAGCCTTCCTCCAGGTCACCTCAAAGAGTCAAAGTCAACACAGGTCAAACTTGGTCCAATTATGGTCATCTCGAAATCTCGAGCCTATAGTAGCACAAAAGAATTTGGTCTATTCACTGAATTTTTTCCACATGTGCAAGTTTTCAGCCTCATAATTTCGATCAACAAAAGGTATATTCTTTCTTATCTTTAGATTGACTTTCTCTCTCCTTTAACTCGTCTTTCTCTTCTCATTTTCTATGTTCAAATATGTTTCTTGTTGTGTGATTGGATGATCTCTCAAGTGAATCAAACTACCTCTTATATACAGTTGTCTAGGAGGGTTGAATAGATGTCACTCTGGAGGTGAGGCTGACTTGTTCCAAGGAGGGCCAACTTGACATTTTGTGGAATAATGGCTGAACATAAAAATAATTTTTTTTTTCTTACAAATGTCCAAATGGGACATGACTCAAATACATTTTCTTTTGACTCAAGATGATAATAATAATAATAAATTGACTCATTTTAACTCTATAAGCATGAATAACATGCTTTGACCAAAAATATAACAAATATGAATATAAATATATATTAATGATAAATTTATATTATGAAGACCGACTCTAATTACAAATTCAACAATTGTAGCCTGCAATTTTTATAAATTGGTGCTTATAGAGGATTGGTGTCCTCACAAATGGTTGTATTGAATTAACAAGTGTTTCTTCTTCAAGTTTTTGAGTTTCACTTTTGATCTCTGTGTTCATACATTGTAAATGATTAATTATGTGATGTGATCTCAATTTCAAGATTAACTAAGTGAAAATTTGTTAAAAATATGTAATTATTGATTCACCCCCCAGTTTTCCAACAATTGATATCAGAGTGGGTTCCTTTAGACACAACCTAACATCTGGAAGGTAGACCTTAGCAGCACGAATGGAAAATTAGAGAAAGTGTGGCTCCAAAATCTCAAAAGAAGTCTTCTCCATAGACAGGAACATAGAACTTTGTAAAGAATAAGAAGGAAATAAAAAGGGACAGTCATATCTAGGAGAAAGTTGCATCATTGATGTTGAAGCATAATTTTTATAATTGAGAGAGAAAATATAAGGCTTAAGGAATAGTTGCAAATCCTTTAAAAGAGAGAAAAAAATGTCAACAAGTCAACTCAAGGAAAAGTTTTAGGACTATGAGAAGTTAGAAGTATAAGTTGATCAAAAACTAAAAGAGCATGAGCAAAAATATGAAGAAATAATATACTTGAAAATCCAACTTTAAGAAGCCAAGAGAATAGAAGAAGTGATAAAAATCCAATTGAAGAAAAAGGAAGAAAAATGTGAGAAACTTGAAGGAGAGACTGTCTCATTAGGGAATGAGGTAGATCAACAAGAACTTGAAAATTTCTTAATGTTGGATGATCTTCTTAGCAAACAAAGATCACCATACGAAAAAACAAGTATTTGTTATGTGGGTGATATTTTGGTTATGTGGGTGATATTTTAGACAAAGAAGATGCAATCTTTACATCACCAAAAAATCCCAAAGGCCATGCTGATAAAGTTCTTCAAAGCTCCAACCACAATGGATGCAAGGGAAGAAATCAAGATGAGGTTGGAAGAGCTACTTCGCCAAGAAGTTATGATGATGATCTCAAGGGGTCCATACATAACTCAAGTAACAGTGTAATAAGAGAGAAAGGTCAGCAAAGAACCAAATCCTCTCCAAAGAAAAACAACTTCAGAAGAACTACTCCATGAAGTAAATCCTACTTAGCCGAGTATCAATCTATATTTATTGTCATTGCTTTTCATTTACAAACTTTGGACATAAAGTAAGGGATTATAGATCCTATGGCAGGAGTGATTGTGTAAGTAATAGATGACCTCAATAGAATTCCAAAAACAATTTTGTGGGAAATCAAATCATAGGTCCTAATGGCTACAATAGTAGAAATCATAATTCGTTTGCTCCATTATTCAAGTATAATACACAATGATATAAATGTCACAACTTTGGACATTTAGAATGTCATTACATAAGTAGCACAAGATGGTCTCCTAAGAAAATAAAGGAAGAAAAAATTCCTTCCAAGCATAAATAAAATGTCACAAATGTGTGGAGAAGAAAATAAGAAGAGCTAAAGATGGATATGTATGCTCAAAACATAGGTCTTTGTGGATAGAAATTTACAACTGATGCATTGGACCAACACAATACAAAAGAGATAGCTTATGCTTCCCTGAAAAATTCAGGGTCCACCTCATCAAGGGATCAAAGGAGTGGGAACTTGATATGTTCAAAGGATGATTGAAAAGTAGGAGAGATCCCAGGGGCTTGTTCAATAAAAGAAGAGAGGCAACAAAGGAGACTTGAAGAAGAGGCCAGAAAAGATGATGATTGAGGCCTTGGAGACTACTAGAATATTGGATGTAGAAAGAATGGTTGACTGAATCAGAAGTTTTGCACCCTTAGAAAATTCAAAATTGAGTAAATCATTTAAGACAAGGCCATGAATCCAAGTATCACATGATGCAAATATATTTGCTTTTGATAGGGAAAAATAGGTGAATCCATGGAGTGACTCCTAAGTATAGTAATTGCAACAATGGATGTTGGCATCGGAAAAACGAATTCCTTATAAAAATATATTTGATGGTACCAAGAGTGGGTATACTAAAATTGTTTCCAAAATAGCCTCATGTTTGGTGTGCTTCGAGGGGTTGACTATCGTCATACTTGGGGTATATGTTTATACATAGATTGAAGGTATAGTTTTTATAAGTGATCAATTTATCCAGATTTGTTTGAATATGGAAGCTAGTCCATTTTTAGAAGACTGGAAAATTATGTTAAACATCCACCTTTAGAGGAAAATAGAAAAGGTTGTTGTCACAACCTAATGGATTTGTCACTCTTAAATCACTTTAAAGGGGAACTTGCAAGATTTGCATGATTTGGGTACCTTGAAGGCTAAGTTTTGGTTTTGAAGACTCATTTTTCATCTTGGAATATGTTTGTATGATGGACATGTCTTGTAGACAACCCATCTTTGGATATCCTTAGGGATGATGGAAAAAATTCAAGTGAATGGCCATGTACCTTATTAAAGTGATCAAAGATGGATTTATGGCAATGATAGTGCACATCATTCTAATGTGGATACTTAATTCCTTGAGAATGCAATAATTGGGTATGTTGATATCATATGGAAACAAAATTCATGACAAGTTGAAGGGCACCCTCAAATCCCATCCATTGTTTCTTACACAAAAATTCTGAATTTGAAAATTTTGCTTCTGTAAGATCATGCCATTCAGTTAAACACTCTTGAGTTCTTCCTCTCCCTTCTTTGATACCCCTACATAAAGGTTTATTTAAGAATGGGGCTAAGAAATATATTCCCTCTCCCTTGTTAGTTGATTAATCCTAAGAGAAGCCCTTTGGTACATGATACATGCAATCAAGCATAGGAAAAGATCATAGAGACAAGAGTGAAGCGACAAATGTATCATTATTACACGATAAGCTTGTATTCCAAGAACAATAAGACTTAAAGAACATGGTGTTGTTTGAGTCACAATCTCTTGTGTTTTCCAGGTCATGGCTTACATGATAACTTGGAATATTAGGAAAGTCCTAGATCTCAACAAGATGAATTAGAGGTAACAAGCTATGTCTCACCTTAATGAGACATTGGGATCCATTGAGAAGTTGTTATTGGAGGGACGTGTGGAGGATAGTGCCCCAGATTCAAAAATATGTTGAAAATCGCGAGGAATGGATGTTTGAGGATGAAAATTATTTTGGTGAGGAAGAATAATATGTAGTGTAGAATAGGATCATTTGTATGTAGAAAAGAACGAAGTGGGTGAGAAAGAGGAAAACAACCTAGAAGAAAATCAAGATTATGAGGATTTATATGAAGAAGAAAAAAATTGAAGGTCCAGAATGAACACCAAAACATGTCTACTAATAAAAATATTAAAGTTGCAAGAACCTATGATTCATGGATTTGAAAATCCAATAAGGGTGAGTTACAGGGAAAACATGATAGTGGTGTGCATCAAGCATTCCCCTTTGAGGGTGAAATTTTGTAGTAACAAATTATGGTGAACATGAAGGATGGCTTCATCAATAAGTAAGAAGGTTCAAATAAAAGCACAACAATCAATGATCCAGCAACCTATTGTTCAATAAGCCCTTATGATAGAGACACCTAACTTGGCCTCTGTGGATTTAGGCTTGTCAAGTCTTGAAGAAACTTTGAAGTTTAATATAATTGCACAATTGTATTAGACATTATTTATATACATATGACGTTGTGAGATATTGGAGCACAAACTCAAGGAAGAAACACTCAGTGACAAAAAAATAGGAGAAGATTCATACAATGGGATTACCCTTGCTATTGATGTCAAAGGGGGAGAGAATGTAGATAGGGGGAGTAGTTGACAAGAAGTATGAAGAGAATGCAATAGAGGAGTAGTTGAAAAGAAGTATGAAGAGAATGCAAACAAGGGGAGCATCTATCAGAAGTAACAAATATCAAAGTATTTCCATCAATAACAAAGAAGAAATTGTTGAAAATAGTTGTTATTGATGTAAAATTTTGTCCAAATGAAAGAGGAAATTACATAGTAAAATAGCATATTCTAATACTTTTCCAACAATATATAACACTCCTTTAATTCCAAGGTATGAAATATTTTATCAAGATGATCCAACCAAAGTACAAGTAGGCCCCATTTGGATACCCTATATTTGAAGGAATTTTTACTCAAAGATATATGGTTGGAAAGCTTATTTTGAGAACTTTATAATGGTATATGGAGCACCTTCTAATTCCTCACAGTTGAGGAGAAATGAGTTTTTTAATATGCATTATACATTCTACCAGTTGCACTAGTCAACCCAACCAGTGGACAAGGCGACCTTGCCCTAGTTTCCAAATGCACTACAAATAAGCGTGAGGAGGATCATTTCTAACCAATCGACTCAAGAATTAAATTTTGTGTTTAGGACCACAAAGGAGTAGGCCTGAAGGTCATGCCTCATGAACTAAGAAGAAGTGAAGTGAAGTCGAGTTGGAGCAACTTTTTATTGTACATTGGATAAACCAATGCTCCCCATGTATTTTGTGGCATGGACTAACTGCCTCTCATGGATCCTTATCTTTGGTGATGCGATCATTGACTAACACCTGCGAGTTTTGGTCTAATGGAAATCGTGATTCCCAACAAGTGGTATCAGAGCATAAGTCATGAGTTCGATACACCCTTGGCTCACGTTGGGGGGAGATTGTTGGACATTAGATAAACCAACGCTCCTCGTGTATTTCATGACATGGACTAACCGCTTCTCATGGATCCTTATATCTAGCGATGCGATCGTTGACTAACACCTACGAGTTTTTGTCTAATGACAATCATGATTCCCAACACTTTCTGTGGAAGGGTTTTGGCACATATTTTTACGATATTTTGGCATTGTTTTTGGGAAGGGTTTCATGTTGAATGAGGTCTATTTTAAGTACATATAACTAGAAGTTTTATTCCAAATTTCAAGTTTGTTTTAAAGTTGATTTCGGGTCTAGTTTGAAGTTTGAGTTTTGTCATAGTTGGAGACCATTTTGTTGCACAATTTTGAGGGAAAAATCTTATATGATTCTGAAGTTGGTCGAGATTTGTTGGATGTTGTTTCCAATATTGTTTCTAGAGGTTGAACTCTAGTGTTGTAGAAGGCCAAGTTTAGTGTGAACATTAAAGGGAGATCGAGCCCTAATTAATATTTTATAGAGTTGTTTTTAAGCCCAAAATTAGGACCAAATTTCTGAAGAGGTGGAGGTATGTTTAAGGTGTCAGAAAAATGTTAAGGGAGTTTTTAGCTTAGTTTTGTTGATTGCCAAAACTATTAAGGAAAAATTGTAATAGGTTGGAGCCTGAAAAAAATACTTCAAGGTGACTAAGGAAAAAATAAATGGTGACCAAGAAGTAGGATAAAGAAGAAGGACAAGTGATTGTGGTTAGGCTTGAAGGTGAAAACCTAAGGGTGGCATGGTAGTGGGACAACCCTACAAAATAAAGTGCACATTATGAGAATTGGTGTTGACAAGTCCAAGGAACATATTGAAAGAGTAGGTTGGTGCTTACAAATTTCTAAGTTGTTGCTCAGCTAAGGATATTGGAGTCCCTTAAACCTTGGTGCCTACTAAGTTGTTTAGTTAGAGCTTAGCTAAGAGATTGAAATATCTTGTAGGTTGGTGCCTACGAAAGTGCAAGTTGGTGATTCTGAGGATTGGTGCCCTCGTCTTTTTGACAAGTTGGACCCTGCAATTTTTGTAATTTAGTGCTTATAGTGGATTGATGTCCTCACAAATGGTCGTAATGAAATGAAGATTGTTTACAAGTGTTTCTTCTTCATGTTTTTGTCTTGCACTTTTAATCTTTGTGCTCATACATTGTAAATGATTGATTATGTGATGTGAACCTAATTTAAAGATTAACTAAGTGAAAATTTGTTAAAAATAATGAAATATTGATTCACACCCCCTCTTAGAATTTCCAACACAATCTTGGAAAATAAATAAATTTTTTTTAGATATTGACAATCTACATGTTAGGGTTGATACCTATATAATATTTCTATGAATTTTAGGTGATTTTGTTATTCTTTCACTTACACAATCTTCATACCCAATTGTTGTTTTATTCTATGATTGATCTGCGTTTATTATATTCTTGTACATTTGATACCTTTCTTAAAAAAATATTTTTGAAAATGTGTTTAATGGTTTCAAAATAAGGTTTTAATTAAGCATATAATCCAAAGAGTAAACAATTATATTTGAATTGAGATATTCCTTGTATGTCACTAGATGGTAGTATTGCAATCTTGTAACCATGCAACAAGGCCTTACTCTTCACATAATATATTAATATCAATCTATAAACCTAGCCATAAGGAAGCATTCCAACCACATACTCTTTATTCTTCCTTACTTCAACTTTATTATTCCCTACATTATTTTCAACTCCCTTTTCTCTGGTAGGGGGTTTTCCAGTTTCAATTTCTCTTCCTCGCTAGACATTTTTATGAGCCCATTAGAACTACAAACAATTTGTAAATATCCTTTTTGATTTCACAATTATTTGACTCTGTAGGGAGCACTAGATGTAACAAATAAGTTACCCTGCTCCAAATCTCATAGAAAACACTTTGGATAATATCAATATCAAAAATATCCCCATGAAGTATATGAAGAGGATTAGAGGATTGATCCCCCATCTCCTACAAAACTTATTTATATTGGTCATCCTCCATATTTCCTTTACCTTCACTTTCAATCTTCAAATCTTTTGAAACAATGGTCAACCAATAAGGAAAAAAATAAGCTTTATGTTAAGGATGAGAGATAACCATTATGGATTCTCATCAAGGAGATCTTGGGGCTATTTACAAAAATTATGTCTATTTAGTAATGTGAAAGGTCATCTTATCACCAATGACAGATTGTTAGTGGAATAATTGCTTTGTATCCATTGACACATCCTCCTCCAAAATCCTCACATATCATTATCCATTTTTTATCATCTTGACAAGCGCATGGAAGAATACAACTACCATGCTTGAGGGATTTTAAAATAGATATGTTCCTAATTACAATTAAAGTTCCTATCTTGATTGTTAATCAATGACATAATCTAAGGTTAGAAAAGATTTTTATTGTTCCTTTTGGGCCTTTCATTTTGAAAATATGAGGTTTTGAGCCATTACTCAAATTCATATCGAATATTGTACCCATGATGTCTTATATTTTCAACCTAAATAGACAACGAGAGATAAACCTTTACTACTATTGAAAATACCTCCATAGGGTTTTGTATTCCATGACATCCATGTCAATAATCTAGAATTTCGCTACCTCATTTCCTTGCATTAAAAGAAAAATTTATTTACAAATAAATATTCTTTATCCAAAATTAATGAAATATTAATGAATTAATGAAACATTCATAATGTAACAAAATTAAAGAGTTCAAATGTAGTGAAGTATCTTGAAATCAATTTATGCACTATTCTAAATACTCAAAAATTAATCACATTTTCCACAATAATGCAAGCATAATTCAAAAAAATCAAAGTAAAGGAAATATCTATCTAAAAATAAAGGAAATAATTAGTTGTTTCTTAATTGGTAATTAATGGAAAAAAAAAAAAAAAAAAAAAGAGGTACGAAATTAATAACATAAAATTAGGGGATGAGGACTATGAATATGTCCAAGTTTTGTGATATAATTATTAGTTTTAACCAAATCATGTATCTATTTGTTATAGCATCTTTTGTCACATTCTCTCATTAGATGCTCACGATTGGACTGGGCAAATCCCTTTTCCCTTGCAAACCTATCCTTATCTTAAAAAAATGTATTTTTCAAAATATATACAAGCTTTTGACCATTGTAAACTCGTGTATGTACACATTTCCTTTGAAATCTTCCCACGTGTAGCCTTTTAAATTTTGAAAAAATATATAATTCAACTATTTTCGAGCGAAGTTTACGGGTTAGACTGGAAACCCACCTACAAGAGCTCATAGTATAACCAACTCAACTGGTTTTTGGTGGTATAAATACATCTTATGGGTTGGCCTCAAATCAACGTAATGATGAGCATCCTTACTTTGCCAAATTTCCCCCAGGTCAGGTATGTGTTATCCTATGCTCTTTGCGCTTCCCTATCTCCAGGAAACCCTAGTTTCCTTGCATTGATGTTCAACCCCTTTATCTTGCATCTTATTGCTATTGTTGGAGAAGAGTTCTTTGTTGGCCCAAGTAGGAAGGATCCGGAGGAAGGTTCGTTCGGAGCTGACAATTTAGACTAGGTTGTATCATGACCACCTCTTTGTTGATGCGATTTCAATAAAGAGACTCATATTCCATTCCCATTTGCATTGTCTATTTCTTATTAATGTGAATGTATAATAGATACTTTTATGGAATGACTTTATTATATGTATATATGCTTTGAATGTTGTAATTCATGGCTGGTTTCTTATTCAACTCGTAGGTCTACAACTTCAAGAGGAAAAGTGAGGGTTTGGACCTTGTGGGAACAACATCAAACGTAGGACCTACATGTATGCACATAAAACCTACTTTTTCAATTCAACGCGTATGTATTTTTGTTTGAGTTTGCTTGTTTATTTTTGTGTTCTAGTCTACTTGGGCTTCCAAGCCTAGTCTTAGGGAAATTCCTTGCAAACATTATCCTTTTCCATTAAACAAATCATGAAAATGGTATAATTTCATATATAAATTTAATGAGTGACCTAAAATAATATATATATATTTAAATTATTTATCTATTTAATATTTATCATGATACAACAAACATTCATAGAAATATTTCATGCAAATATTAATTGTTACAAGTTACTTAGAAATCAATTTAGTTGATGTGAATTAAATCTAATAGCTTTTGATTTTAATATTGATTCACTTCTTTCCCACATGGCATAGAATAGACGATGATAGGGTGTTTTGTTAAGGCACTTCGTGGTGAAAAGGTCACAAGTTCAAAACTCTATGGGAAAAAATCCAACCATGCTAAGCACTGGTGTGCTCAGGTCAGGGGCGATCCCCCAGTGATTTTAACATCTTAGATGCCATTGAGATGTATTTTCTCAAGCCACAAGTTAAGCATGTCATTCATCTAAAGACTCACATTACCTAACAAATAAACAAAAAAATATTGATTCACTTCTTAATCACCCCTAGAGTAATTTTATTCCTCACAAATTCTACAAAACCATATGTTACACTCATGAAAATGAAAAAAAAAACAATATTGTCTCAATAAAATAAAATTCACACAACTATCACTTAACCTTCTCTTGATGCTAGAGTGACATTCGCCACTCCTAATTACCACCCCTTAATAGGTAACACAAGATTATAACCCCCTCTTAGTATTTTGAAAGATAGTTACCCACACTAGTTAAACCCCTCATCGCGTATTTAAATAATTCATTTCCAACTTTTTTATTTCTAGTTTACTTCATGCTTCCTCTTTCCTCTTCTTTTCCCACAACCATGCCTCTCCATGTTTCTTGTTCCACGTATTCCATGCATAATGTACTTAAATTATTTCACCTTTTATCTTTATGTATAATTCTATGTATTATTTTAAATTCTAATCTCTTTAATATTTTAACCAGCAAAATTTCATTATACATTGTGTTTTATTTACCCTTTTTGTTTCATAATGTTAGTTTAGATTTTAAAATAATTCTTAAGGCAATCATGTCCAAGTCACAAGCTCCACTTTAGAAAGCTAAGTTAAAGTATAGTTTTAATCGCAACCAATATGACTTACCAATATGATTTAAGTCATAGAGTGAAGTTCATTCATATGCATTACAATATAATAGAGAATATAATAGAGAAGGTAATATTCCAGGATCAACTCAAGGGTAACAACAATACTTAAAATTTGGTTGGAGCAAGATTTGGAATTACCCCTTTTGTTTCATAATGTTAGTTTAGATTTTAAAATAATTCTTAAGGCAATCATGTCCAAATCATAAGCTCCACTTTAGAAAGCTAAGTTAAAGTATAGTTTTAATTGCAACCAATATGACTTACCAATATGATTTAAGTCAAAGAGTGAAGTTCATTCATATGCATTACAATATAATAGAGAAGGTAATATTCCATGATCAACTCAAGGTAACAACAACACTTAAAATTTGGTTGGAGCGCGATTTGGAATTTTCACATGGTCAAAGTGTGTCTCATTTTAACTTTAACTTTTGTTGCAATAAACATTATTTTATAGTTAATATATGCATCATATATGATTTTTTTAAAAATTCCAATTTTTATTAAAAAATCTTTTTTTTAATGATAAGGTGCAAAATTATCTCTATGAGGAATTTTCCTCTTTTTTTAAAGGTGCAAAATTATCCCTATGAAGAATTAGCTTGAGGAAATTTATGCAAAAACCAATCTCGAGGCTAGGTCTTGGGATATTTCACAACCCCACTGTCAGAATTTTGGAGGAGGCCTAGGATACACACCAACGCAGTAGAGGCCAAGAGATCGAAGTTTTTCTATGGATGGTTTCTTAGAAAAATGATTCCCTAGGAACCCTAATGTGGTTAGACCTAGAATAAAAAGGGAGAGGTGAAGAAAATTGGTCCTTTAAGTGATCACATTATGGTATATCAGTGCCTAATCCTTTGGGGTGATTGGACTCAAGAAGAATATGAGAATGGACTTCGTTTCTAGGTCAAGGAGGCTTCAAGGACAACTTCGCTTGTCATTAAGGCAAAGGAGAGTGACCTTAAAAGCTTTTACACTTCATTTTGCAAGGTAAGATGGCTTGCCAAGATAAATTCAATCATAGAATTATCCCTAGGAGAATTCATTCAACATACATGGCCCATACATAAAAAGATGTTATATAGAAACATAATTTCGTAGTAAATGCATGCAACAAGTAGCCCTAGTATAGCAAAAATCTCATCATCAATGCATGTGACAGTGAAAGAAGAAATAACATTAAATTTGTACTTCCATGTAAGAGAATATATCCAACCGTCAATAAATTTGTCAATCAAGAAGCTCCAAGATAAGAAAAGACAATCCATACATCAAAATTCATCCATGCTCCAAAATTTTGTCCACCAAAAAAGAATAATGAAAATCTCAAGAGAGATACAAGTCCAAACCAAGTGATGATGAGAAATGAACTCTCATCATTTGTATTTATACACTCCCAATGAATTCGATTTAGCTACTTGAGCCTACATTAGCCATTAAAATAAAAATAATGTGTAAATAGTTAACTTTTGGTGACAATCCCACCAAATTAGCTCATAAACAAAATAACAAGCCTCTCAAGAAGTCGAATGATCAATAATACATGTCATTGGGCTTTTTAAGAAGCCTGATGAAGTTCATAAGTGCCATAATGATGAATAGGACTCCCAAAAGTAATGGACAAGGCGTTAGCCCCTTGTTCTCCACATAATAAACTTGTGGTGCTCCCAAGGGGGTGTGAGGGCACACAAGTGACCTCATGGGTATCCAAGTGAGTCGGAAATGTTTGTAGACCATATGTGAGGACTCAGATGATGGTGTAAGTGATGCCACATCAACATACAAGTCTTGGGTCATCTGCCAAGTGTATGGTACAACTATGGGATTGGCTAGGCAAAGGTGAACCAAGTACATCTTCCTTGTCCAATAGGTGAATCTCAAACAATCTCTGAACATCTCTAAGGATCCATGGAGTGTTGTCTACTGTTGCGGAGGCTCATGGCTCTCCACACACACACCCTACATGTGCCAATGTAGCCCTCTGGAGGGTCAGAACCCTGTATAGGAAGACCAAAACCAAAATGAAGACCACCTGCAATCCTGCAGAAGATTCAATGTGTCCCCTAGTGTTCTAGTACAACAAGTCATCAAGGAAATCGAGTAAAAGAGCTTACAAACCATGCACAATAGGGGGTTACTTCATAATAGCATGCCCTTCCATAGTGGGATTTAGTGTGTGCTAAAGTCTCCAAGCTCGAAATGGGGTTAACCAAGTATCTTATTAAGTGGTTTCTACTTCTAAAGGGAATAGTATGTCCAAGGTACATCCTTTAAGGGTGGTGTCACGTGATAAAGAGATGAATGGAGTAGGGGATGAAAAAGAGCATCCCTAGGCCATACGCTGGGGTACAAGGGCAGCTAATAAAAGGGAAGCCCACACTTGGGTACATAATGTATAGGAGGGAGCAATTGTTGTACATGACGTGCCTCGGCCTTGATTTTTCCACCCTTCTTTATATGCATTTTTCCTTTTATGATTTTTCTTTATTTGACTACTTGAGGCTCAAGAGATAAGAGCCGATGTGTGAGATATAGTTGTGGACACCCCCTTTAAGGTAGGGTGGTTCATTGTCCATTAGGAGTCGGGACAATCTTGGGTTCCTCAATGATAAAAGAGGCTCATCTAGGGCATGGAGGAACCAGGGTGATGGCCATGATGATGGGGTAGAGCTCATGTATTAGCTTTTGCCCACGTGCTAAATGTGTTTGTTCCGACCGTCTTTTGCATTTTGTGGTACATCTTCCTGTTGAATGTGACCAATTATGCTTTTAATTTTATTTTTAGCTACAACAACCTCTGGGGTATCATTCCAAGCACGACCTAAAGCGTGGGCAAGGGGAAGGGGAAGGTTAACCCTATGTGGACCCAGTGGAGGAATGTGGACCCAGATGGGAGAAATAAAGAATGGGGTTATAATGAGTGGAAGGTGAATAAAATATATGGATGAGGAAGCGAGACCATGCAACCAAAATCAAGGCTTCACATGTAGTACCATCCCTAAATCCCAAGGGTTAGTAAAAGAGAACCCATGGGACTAGGTTCCAAGGTTAACATCCATAAAAGGTCTAGCGGACGAGCACAAACCTAGCCCACTCTTTCTGTTGAATCCCCCCATTGATCCATGCTCGAACGTGTCCATGATAAGCAAACTACAATACTCAATTACCAAATGACAAGGCATACTTTTAGGTTCGAGAGGCCCTCCTTCAAACATATGATCATGATAGATGGGTGAGGGACCACATGGCTGGCTCAAGTGGCAAAGAAAAGGCACAACGAGCTAGTTGATGGTTGCAAAGGGGCTATTGGCTATCAGATGAGGACCATCTTGGAGAAAAAATTTCTTCTAGGGATATCACCCACAAAATGTTGGGTAACAATACCCACTTCACTATATCGCAAAATTTCTTCATTTACCAATGGAATTTTCTCATAAATAGCAATTTTGGCCTTTCAACTATGGCACCTTGAAGTTCTAACATAACTAAAATGCAAAATAGATTTATTTTACTCTCGACTACAGAATTTGTTTCAAAACAATTTCTACCCCTATTTTAATTCACAAACATCATCCCCAATTTGCACAACACTATGGTCATTAATTAACAAAGTGTGCAACAAAGATGGAAGAGAATAATAATAGTGCCCATCTTTTCTTAGAAAAATTTCACCAAATTGGCTAGAAAAGAACAATTCATCTTCGAACCATATATATTTGTTATTAATCCCACCCCCAACACAGGGTCTACTATAAATCCTACTCACAAGTTAGGCTACGAGCCCAAAAGGAAGAAGAAAATATTATTGGGGTTTTGGTTCTCACTAAGATCAACCCATAGTGCTCAAGACTCAACTAAACCCATACACCTAGCATGCATAATATTAATACAGACTCCTCCAATCACTTCGACTATCATTTGATTGTTCATGGACATCTTCCTCTCAACTAATCACAACCATAGTTATCAGAACCAGACCAGTGATTGAACCAATAAACCCCCCAAATCAGGAACCGGTCAAAACCGTACGAAAATAGGTAAAAAAATCGGCCCAAAAAATCGATCAACCAAAAACACATAAAATATTCAAATTTTAAATAAAAACATATATATTCATGTGCATCCATATGAATCCAAACCATTTATACACAAATAAGCAAAAGTTTTCATTTCTATAGCATGTAAGGATGCACATAACCAAAATAGCACCGAGTGAAATCCATCTCTAAATTGAAAATACATCAACAAATAAGCTCCACATGGCCTCTAACATCCAAAAAAAAATATGCTACCACAAATACCTACATATCATCAAAATCGTTGCCTATATTGGGATCTCCATCATTAATACCACCCTTTAAGCATTAAAATAAGATAGAAAAATCATAGCATGTATAAGTCGAGATTTTGCTTGAGTGATGGGTATTTTTTTTAGTAGGGTCATGATAGAGGAGTTCAAGAACCAATGCCACTAACATTAAGGTACATAGAGGGTTTGGTGCTCTCACTGGTTCCATATCCTCGTACATGAGAAAATTCAATGTAGCTTTGCAATCCCCCAATCATGAAATCCTGGCACTGCTAGATTTTGAGTGAGATCTCTAATTCCACTTCTCCATATGAATTCCAATAAGGTCAAAAACACTTTCAAACATCTAGAGTCATTTCAGGGTAATATTAAAAATTTAAGTAAAAAGATGAAAATGAGAGATAAAGAAAAATGTCATTTTTACTTTAAGAATTTTAACATTAAAGTAAAAGTGACATTTTCCTTTACTTTTCATTTTTATCTTTTTACTTAAAATTTTAACATTACCATGACATGCACAACAATAGACACCTATTCTGGACTAGTGCCTAACTAAAACAAACATTAAAAGAAAAAAAGTAGAACAATCCCCAATTGCTGCATTCTATGTGGCTTTACCGTACCAAACCAAACAAAAATTATTCAAGTCATTGTCGCTAGTTTGAGCCAGTTTTTGCCTCAAAACGACCAAACCGATCTAAACCAACCGATCTCATCTGGTCCTTATAAAACTGATGACAACCCAAACTCATACATTTTGCTTCTTTAACACACATTCCCTTGAGAAATACATCCCAAGAAGTGCTCCAATGTAGGCAGAAGACTTTGAACCATTGAGTATCCTCTAAGAAACCCTAGAATGGTAGATCTTCATTCATTTACACCCAATTCTTAGCATCAATATATGGTTTCATATTTTTTTTTCTTTACCAATCTTACTAAGTATTGCATCAATGAATTGTCCCTTAAAACCAACCCAATCGTGTTATCAGTGACAAAACCCTCTAACTTATCATGGGCTCACATTGCTCTCAAGCTCATTGGTTCCCTATATAAGTTGTCAATGATGATGGACACAAAAGACCATTTGAATTGTATTTGAATAGGGAAAAAATGAAAAAATAAAATTACAAAATCAAAAATGTGGTACATACTTTAATTTTACATGATATTTTGTGTTTCCTTCGAGTAAAAAATAAATTTGTTTGAACACATGAAATAAAGGTGGCAGTAACTTACCAACATTTCGCTATTTTATATTATATATTATGTTTCAATTTTTGTAAATACCTTACTATCATATGTTGATTATGAGAAAAAAAACCAAACCAAAGTCTATTTAGCATTGTCTTTGTTTCGTAGTCCGCCTTTGACTTTAAGCTTCACGCTAAAAATTTATACAAAATATTTAGAAGTGAAAATATAAACCATAGGATTCGACAGCTAATCAAATAACTTTATCAATACAACTTATACCTAATATATTTGGATGCAACTTATAACGCATACCAAAATTTTACATGACACATTCATCAATTAAATCCATCCCTAACACTTCATATCATAATATTGACACCACAATTTAACACTACATATCATAATAAAGATACACTGCAATTTATTATTAAAGAGTATTATTTTCATAATATAGAAAACAATCTGGATGATTAATAAGACTATCCAACCGACTATTGGAAGATTTGTGACAAGCTAAATCAGAAGTTTGGATCCGATTGTCAGTCGTTCATTGGAAAGTTGGAAGTGACCCAATTTGAAATCTTTCAGACACCTCATTTGAAGCAGCGGTAACCCTTATAGCTGGTATTGGCACCCATTGCTGTTAATTGTTAGTCATCAAATAACTTAGTGAAGAAAGGGTGAATTCGTTGTGAATAATTATTGGAAGGCTATCTAATAGAAATACCAATAATATAGCTATGCCGCCTAGAAATGATCTAAGTGGACAAATTTGTAGCATCAATGACTTCCAAGGAACACCCCGAGATGCAAAATACATAGACATACTGCATACGATCATTTGACATACAGTCCAAAATTGTAAACCAAACAATACCCTAGATTCTGCGAGCAATCAAAAGTCTGGCCCTTTTCTATCATTAGAAGTATCTGATTAACGAAATCAAGCCCTGCATTTTGGTTGTAATAGCCACATCATATCACATTGCAAGTACCATTGATTCATTATAAGATTGCAATTGCCACGATTCTGTAATTACTTTATGGATGCAATAATACATGAACCCAACGGGTTGTTGGATTGACAGACTGAGTAAATGTCAGGCTTACTAGGAATTTCCACTATTATCATCAATATTACAGGGTTGTATGAATAATGAAACCCTTCCATTAAAGTGGCCACAATACATGCTAGACCCTTCTGTCGTTGTTGTGGGTAGAGTTCAACCATACTAGACCTTCCTGTTGTTGTTGTGGACAGAGTTCAACTATATTTATAGATTAGAGAATAGAAATCAATTGGAATGCGCTTTCTTACCAAAAGAATGGCCCCAGGTTCCTGTACGAACTTGCTTGTTCGAACCACACTTGGAACTCCAAAGAAGGAACTCCAAAGAATAGAATTAGTAACTCCCCAACTAGAATGCCAAGCTTTGCATTAAAAAGCCCTCAAATAAGCTTTAGCTCTACGAAGACTGTGGAAGAGCTTTTCCAATAATATTAACAGCCAATTCTGTAGCAACTCTTCCATGAGAGAGACTAGAATAGCCAACTTCATTCACATGTCAGTCCAAAGGCAGTAAACCGCAGTCAACCGATAACTAAGCCAGTGTTTCTTGTGGTGCAGAATAAGATCAGTGGATATCTGAGACCATAGAGAGTTAGTTGTTGAAAGCAATTGCAATAACATCATGATAAAAGCGGGATCCTTGTATTCAAGCAATCTTCAGTAGGGTTGTCAATAGTATTGTTGTCATTCCAATGTCTTTGGCGCCATGCAACACCACACCTTGTAAATTGATATATAATACCATGTGTAAGAAATAGTAATAGATTGAAATCATGTTACAAGACAACAATGCTGGTTACCCAAATTAATGTGAAATTGCTTACCCATGATTTGCTTTGTGAAACATTTGCTTGCTTGTGGCTGCTGATATGAGATGGAGTTCCTTGAACTGTTGCCGGGACCATACCAGCTCCTGTTTGCTTCTCTTCTCGCCTTTTGTTAAATATGTAAGTAAAATCATCTGCAGATGTGGGATCCTTCTCATTCCAGTCACCAAACTTAGGCAGAGGTGCACTTCTGTCAGGCTGCACCATAAGAAAAGAACCCAAATATTGGCAATTCAACTAACATGGAAATTTGCAGACTTGAATACTTCAAAGAAAGTACTTACGTTTTTTGGATTAGGCTCCCAAGCTGCCTAAACAAAAATACACCTCACTAGTAAAATGCATATCCTGTTTGCTACAAACTTGCGAAGATACACTTAAATTCTTATTGAAAGACATGTATCTCAACAATTATGCAAGAAACATGAAGAATTGCAGACGATATACTGGAGTCCTAAGATATATTAGTGGCAGTAACCATCTAAACACAAAACAAGCTATATTTATAACAGACGAAGAGAAAAAGCTTTTATTTGATTGCAAACATCTCTTTTTCAATTAAGAAGGGCAACGTTATCTTATATCTGTATCTATAAAACTCGAAGGAAAAAAATGTAGCCAATTTATTATTGTAAGAATAGCTCCATAATGCTGAGTTATAGTAGCAATAGTTAGCATTTAATACTATGTTGAAAATATTCAAATTCATGTTCATAAAATTTGAAATTTCACAGATGAACCAAAGTTGAGTTCTTAAAAAAGCATTCACATTATTAGTATGAGATATTATCACAGTCACGTGACTCAAACTCAGGAACGTAAGCAAAATCTGAAGAGTAAGAATATGACCCGGACTTACAAGAAACTTAGGAAAACCTTGAAACAAATCTTGACTAAACCAGCTTAAATCCATCTTAGATATATTAAACACCTAGAGGAATCCAAAAGCAATGGAGGCACAAATTTCTGAGTTAAGATGCTTAAAAGAACTGGGTTAAGACAAATCTATGCTCGTTTATTTTATTATTAGATTATTTTTTATTCTTATGATCCACTTTTTATATTATCTTCATATTATTGTCATCTTTTGTTTTTCATTCATTTTTGCATTACATACCTCAAATTTTCTTTCAAATTACTTGTGTTGAATCTTCCAAACTCAAAATTCTCAAATGAATTCAATCGATTTGAGTGTTGGTCAAACCCACAATGTCTAGAAGAAATTGACCAGATTTGAGAGAGCTTGACCCAACCAAACAAAATCTTATCATTTCAGGGCCAAAAGGGAAACCGGCCGAGAAATGGGCAGACTCAACCTGTCCTGTTTCAACGGATGTTATCTTAAGGAATGAATGAAAATCCGAATAATGATCAATCCTGCATAAAGTTTGACATAAAAAAAATCACTTTACTCGGCCACAATTACTCATGCTTAATTAATGACATAAGATAAACAGTCTCTTGGGTCATGCACAAGAAATCCAGAGCATTTATGCAGCAAAAGTAAGCTAGAGCTTTGAAATTAGAAGTTTCAGGCTTCAGCCACGCAGCAACATGGATCTGATATTATTCAGCAGTAGTAATGAATTAAGAAACTAGAAAATGCATTACTTATGGCTTACAAATGCCATATTACTTTTTGAAACCACTAGGCTAAGTCACACAGTTCGAGTTCAGGTTTGGCAACAATTAGGTTTGGTTTGAATTTTTATTTTCCGAAAAGGTTTTCTATGAATCTATATACATATAGAGAGAGAGAGAGACAGAGAGAGAAATAAACTTTAAAATAAAATATAACATAAAATAGTAAAAATCAACATCAATAAACATAAAAAATGTTGCGATGGACATGGAAGCTACAAAGATAAATTAGGAGCTTAACTGTAGCACGAGGTTTATAAAGGATAGGGAAAAGACAGGAGGTCTCAGTCAATGCCCATGAGATTTGACAAACCTGAACAAGCTTCAATTGTTTTTTAGGTATGCCAAATTTCGAACCTCAAGGTTGAAGTTTGGCAAACCTTGTGACATGGCTGGTAGGTTGCAGGCAACTTTCAACCTATCTCTCCGAAGGTTTTTGGTGCTTGTGTGCATGATTTCTCTACTGTATTAAGCATTTTTCAGGGTTGTGTGGTAGTTAACAGGGATGGATATGCCTGAAATCATAGCCGATGATAATCATAATCTAGGGGGCAGCCAAGGATGTATTAAGTATGGGGAGTTCACATTTCCAAGGAATATCAAGGCATGAGAAGATGTGCACAAATAACAAAAATTCAGCTTACACCACCGAAATAATTCCCATCTCACTAGGTGCAGCAGCCAAACCCTGAGCATAGTAAAAAATGATGGTGCTTTCTTTCAGTTTCTTAAATTCAGTCACATAACCTCATGAAACTAGAGAATTTTTTCGATTGCAATATTTTCTTTACAATTTACAGGCAAGTAGACATTTCAAAAGACAAAACTATGATTGGTTTTCTTCAGTATACCTTCATGTTGTATTTTGTGGGAATAGATGTCCATATAATCATGGTTATGTACCAGTTCCATTCATTCTCACTTTGCATATCCACATTATAGGAAAATAAGTGTGCAATCACTTACAGTTTCATCAGGTCGAGTGTTTGCTCCCATCTTAGATCGCCTAGGTGTCAAAGGTGCAAACACAGTTCCTCCTCCTTCTGAAGGATTCCTCTTTCGAGCAGGGGTTGTTGCTTGGAGTTTGCTCCCCTGCCTTCCTTGATAACTGCGATGCAATGGAGACTGACCCTGTCCATGGTGGTGATGCCCCTTAGTACCATGCTCTGAGCTCCCATTCTCAGGGTTTTCATTTAGCCCTTGTGTTGGTGAATCTGCAATCTTTGGCTTCAAAGGAGCACCACCATTAGTAGCATTGCGAACGGAGTGTCGATGAAATGGTGACTCACCAATTGATCTCCTAGCAGGGGATTCAGAATATTGATAATGTGATGGAGATTCATGGTGCATATAATCAATAGCTTCCCTACCAGAAGGCCTTCTAGGCTTAGGCTTCGTGACATACACACCATTCATGTCTGGGGAACTTATTTTCTTGGTATTTGGTCCTTGCTGCAAGCCACAACATGAGAGAAGCCTTTTAAACATGTAAAATGAAGAGAGCATGTGATGCACATGCTTGTGCTTGCATGGCAGAGTGCACATTGTACATGCTCCTCTAAGATATAAAAGTGGTTTCACAAAACGCAAAGTACTCTCTCTAATCTATTTTGAGGTGGCGACTAAATGTAAAACATTTAATGAAGCAAAACTCAGGAGAAATGAATAGGAAGGCAAGAAGTATGGCTGAACGAAATGCTGTCCATATTACCAACTAGCTTAAATTTTGGAATCAAAGACCAGATCTCAGTCAAGTCCCTAGGTGTACAAAGGTTCATGTAAAGATCACAAACAAAAGAATCCAATTCATGTCATAGTGTTCTCATTTTGCAAATCTTAGAGCAGTTGATACTGCTATGCTTCATAGGCCAAAGCGTCTGAGTGGTCTACAATCACAATATTTTTCTTTAGAAAAGAATGCATCTTACATTACAATAACAAACAATATGATTACATTTGACATATCATGGTTCGACTAGGTGGTAGTTAAGTTGGCTCCCACTCCAACCATATCTGAGCAAAGCGACCACCTGAACTCCACAATCAACAGAATCTGTACCTTTCACATACATGCCTATCCTAGCGGAAAAATGCATGTCTAAATCAGCTTCAAAAGCATTAAACTCCTCAAGACAGGGGTTAGCTGTGTTGTTAAAGGTTACCTTGCAGTAAACTCCTCAAGGCAGGGATTAACTGTGTTGTCAAAAGTTACCTTGCACCTTCACTTATAGCAATAACATTTTAAGCAGCTAACAATCTCCCAAGCTACATGAAAATTTCAGATAGATCTATTCAGATCGACAACGTCAGGATAAATATAATTGCACACATAAAATTGCGGCCAAACCAGCAAAACTGCACACATATATTTAAATACAGTTCCCCTCAGTATGCACACAATTTTTTTTTAATATATATAGTCTTCTATAATATCCAATGAGAACAGTAAGAACCCTATGACTGAAATCCCTGTGAAGAATAATGTTCAATTCCACAACACTAAAAGGATATCTTGTAATAGGCATAAGAAGCAAAAATTTACCATTATTGGTCCACTTAATAGTTTGCTAGAAATTGCTAATGTGCTTAATGGAAACACTGGAAACTCAAGATGCAGGCCTCATTATTTACAGTTCTCTCTCTAAATGTAATTCAAACATGCCACTATGGTAGCAAAACTTACGTGGTGTGAATGGTCAGTCATGTCTGCTTTATCATGGGAAACTATTTCAAATCAAGGTTTCGAAAATGATGGTTGTGAGCTAAGAATGGATTCCTTGATATTGACTTATAATAAAGGGACTAGAGACTAGGGATGCTCCACACTGATGGTCACGGTAAATTATTTAAAGTATGATATCTTGCGCAGAGTAGTTTGAATTTGAATTCATTTGAAGTTCAAAAATTCAAATCTTCAAAGTCAGGTGACATCTGTCGAATACATGCTCAAAAGAATTCTCAAGAAGATACAATGCAAAGCTGCATCGAAATTTATCCTGATAAAAAGCATTTTTAATGGCAGTTCTAAAGCTTAGAATGCAGGTTTTCACAGTTGGACATGGTATCAATTTTTTTGGTTGAATCTGTGTGAGATATTTTCGTCAATGTTTCAAGTGAACACATCAGACATCCATCAGGAGGAGCACTTAGGTCATTCACCAAAAACAGAAATATAGAAGCAATGGGTAAAGTGCTCCACGAGTATGGGTGATGTGTTGACTTGACATGTTGGCTCACAAATTTATCATGGAGATTCAAGCAAAAAAAACATTGTCAGTTCAAAAGCTGTCAAGTCCAAGTAAATTCCAACGATATTTTTCTACTTTGAGTTGGCAAATCTCAGGGATCAAATGTAACTTGATGCTTACTAGGTACCCATTTGCTCAATGTGGCTTGAGAGGCTCAGACACAATCATCCAGTGCAGCATAACAATCACATTTAGTTTAGCATAAACAACTATAAGGGGTAACTAAGTTCATGTACCTGATTCTTCATGAACTTCGGGTGAACTTGAGATAGGCCCATTGGGTGAACCTAATATTGATAATTTTTTGATGGATCAACTGAAAACTTTCGAACAAAGTCTTTTCCCTTATCTATGGATTTTTAGTTTCCTAAGATAAAACCAACCTCCAATCCGCGGTATGACAAAACCAACCTCCGAAACTGCAACACTTACACCTACAAATCCTATTTTAACCATATTTTCTAAGAGAGACACAAACCTAACACGTATTTAACTTCTAGCTCTTACTATTTTCATACAATACATGAATTATCCACGCCAACAAAATGGGTCAACTATCCAAGTTAACATCAAAATGGATTACTAGGTAACCCCTACCATCTCCCTTCTGAACAGCATTGTTGGGTTCTTATGGAGAGCCTGTGGATGGAGTTACTGGATTAGGATGGTCAGTAGGAGCAGTCCTTTTAATGGCAGACAAAAATTATTCAAAATTTGTCATTACTAAAAACCCTCTCTAAACATGGTGAAGGCATGCATACTTAATAAGCATGGAGATGGGTTTGCGCAAACCCTGAGCTTCACGAACTCAAAAAATGCATATATAAAAAGTATTTGAGGATTGAATCTATAAACAAAAATTAAAGGACTGAAAATTTATTCACAGGCAATATAAACCTCATATGTGGATTGAATCTTAAAAACAAACATTGAAGGACTAAAAATCCATTCACAGGCAATACAGGTTTCTTAAAAACAAACATTGAAGGACTAAAAATCTATTCAAAGGCAATACAGGTTGTTGTTGCCAGAAGACTCACCTCCATGCCTGAATTCCCTAATAAGTTGATTCTTTCAAACCAAATGACGACCGAGTTATCTTCAGTTGTTTACAGACTCAAATCAGTGACAGAAAAATCTTCTTCTAAAACACAAACCCACATCCAAAAACATCTCAATTCTCAATCTTTTTTGGAAGAAGGTAGAGCACAAACGATGATGTTGCAGCTTAAAATATACAAAAACAAATATCTGTAGCCATAGAGAAACCACCAAGTTCTTTAACCGACCCTGTCATGTCACATAAAAATAAAAATCCCACATACAATTTCAAGGCAAACCACTTAAGGGACCACAAATTTAAGAAATTCACCAACACAACTCAGAGAGGCGGCCGCCGCCAATGGGAGTACTGGGAATCTTTTCGGACCGAGAAGGAAATGCGGACATGATTGCAATGGATAAATGTTTAAGAAATTGGACTTTTGAAATGTAAATTGGCCCACGTGGGCCTACGGCATACTCAGGTCTGGAATCGTTTTTTAATTTTCTGAGGATTTCATCGCTACTGTGAAGCCTTTCGCCATTGATGACACCTTTCATTGCTTTTCCTTGTCCAACTTGGACTAGACCTAACACCAACAAACTCCTAGCCTGCACATATGGATTGCCTTGCTAAATCTTCTCAACTACTTATGATTAGGAATCTTGTCTACCCTATGCCACCAAAGGATGGGGATGTTAGTTGGTTGAGTCGGTGATCACGGATGGCACGAGTTGACTCTCAAATGTCCTTCAGCAAGCTACTTGGGGTTTTGACTAAGGGGCAGGTCATCCCTAGGTAGGGGCGTCGGTGATGTTAAAAATTAGTTATGTGGGGTTGGGAACACGACATGCACATAAGAATGAGAAGACCTATATGATTTTTTATTTTAATTTTAATATATATATATATATATATATATAATATAAATTTTAATAATAAAAAATAAAATGTAATTATTGAAATGTAAATTAGTGAGTTTGTGTGGTTTAGTCTTTTTAGTGTTTAAGTTAAATTTCATGAAGAGGAGTTGATTAGGCGAGTCATTTGGGGAAATAAAAAATGTGAAACTGGTCCAAGTGATAAACTAGAATATGTAAATTTTTGTAAACTAAAAACTTAGAAATAGAAGAAGGCATAAAAAATGTGGTAAACTCCATGTGATAAACTAAAAAATATGAAATAGAGGTAGGCATGTACATTTTTTGCATGTTAACGAGTCAAATTGTTGTATGAATGGGTTCTTTGTTTTTTAAATAAAGGAATCAAGAATCTCTTTCTAGGTTTTTTTTCAAGACTTTAAATATGTGTATGCATTTAAGAGCTCATTTCAAACAATTAAAAATAGTCATTTCATAAGAATAGTAAAATATATAAATCTTTGCATACTAAAAACTTCAAAATGATAAAGTAGAATATGTAAATCTTTGTAAACTAAAAAATTAGAAGTAGAGGAAGGCATGTATACATTTGCATGTTAAGGAGTCAAATTGTTATATGGATGGGTTCTTTGTTTTTCAAATAAAGGAATAAGGAATCTCCTTCTAGGGGTGTTCAAGCCTCTAAATATGTGTATGCATTTAAAAGTGCGTTCGAACAACTAAAAATAGTGGTTTCACCAGAATGGTAGAATATGTAAATATTTGTAAACTAAAAATTAAAAGTAGAGAAATGCATGTACACTTTTGCATGTTAAGGAGCCAAATTGTTATATGAATGAGTTCTTTGTTTTTCAAATAAGGGGATCAAGGATCTCCTTCTAGGGTTTTTCAAGCCTCTAATTATGTATATGCATTTAAAAGTGTGTTCAAACAACTAAAAATAGTGATTTCACAAGAATGATAGAATATGTAATATTTTGTAAACTAAAAATTTAAAACTAGAGGAAGGCATGTACACTTTTGCATGTTAAGGAGTCAAATTGTTATATGAATGGGTTCTTTGTTTTTCGAACAAGGGGATCATAGATCTCCTTCTAAGATTTTTCAAAACTCTAAATATGTGTATGCATTTCAAACAACTAAAAATAGTGATTTCACAAGAATGGTAGAATATGTAAATCTTTTAAAAGTAGAGGAAGGCATGTACAGTTTTGCATGTTAAGGAATCATATTGTTAAATGAGTTCTTTGTTTTTCAAAGAAGGGGATCATAGATCTCCTTCTAGGGTTTTTAAAAACTCTAAATATATGTATGCATTTAAAAGTGGATTTCAAATAGCTAAAGATAGTGATTCCACAAGAATTGTATCTCATACAACAATTAGACTTTGCCCAAATGATAATGTAGAACATGTAAATCTCTATAAACTAAGAAGTGAGAGGTAGATGAAGGTATGTATACTTTTGTATGTTAAGGAGTCAAATCGTTATATAAATGGGTTTCTTGTTTTTCAAATAAAAAGATCTCTACATTAATATTTAGCATCTAGTTAGATTATGGATTTAAATTCAATTAGATTAAATCATTATTATTGTTTTTAATATAGAGGGGTCATTTTTCTTTTAAATAAGAAAGTCTCATTCATCAATGTTTGGCGTTTAGTTAGATTGTGATATTAAATGAGATTATTAATATTTTTTAATTTTATGAGAAGTTATATACTTTATTGTATTTTTATATAAGATTTCTTAATTAAAATATTTTAATTATGAATTTAACATTCCAAAATTTATGTATGAATTTTTTCGTCATAATATTTAAAAAAGAAAAATAACTTCCTATTATTTTATATTATTAAAGTTCATAGAAATTGACGTTGTTATTATTATTAGGAAACTAATTAATTAGGACATTACTTAACATTAGCAGTGACTTTAACAATATTAATTATATTTCATCAACTAGCTTGGTCAAAGTGACTAGTTCCATTTTATTACCCAAATATATTAACTCTTTGCCTCATTTGAACAGCCCCATAGGAGTAACATTGATAGGAGGCTAGTGGTAGAGGCATTGACTAGTTTTTTATCTTTTGTATTAGTGTCTACACCATGCTTCTTGATCTTTAGTTGATGTTACATATTGATTGTTAATTGATGCTTGTGAGTGATGATTCATCTCTAAATGTTTCACCTTGTAGGTCTATTGTTCTTCTACTTTTTAATCTGAAAGACCTTTACCTTTGAACAAGAAGTCGAGAAGTCACTACAAGCCTCTACTAAAAAAAAAAACTGTAACAAAAATCAATATGTTCATAATCCAATAATTATTTCTATTTATGGTTCTCACACTTTAACATAATTTTCTAGGAAGCATTTGCTAAAATGATATAAATGCAAATTTAGGCAAAGGTGGTCGTGGTCACCTTCTTAGTCCTAATACAAAAGTAAAAGACCTACCCAAGGCTTTATCGATCATTGAAAAGGATGTTATCTCTAATACTCAAAGGAGACATTAAACATTATTACCTAAAGTGGGACTTTTAATAATAGCTTTGAAAAGGGATATGGATTGAGTGTCGGCCATATCATGAAGAGATTAACATTGTCCATAGCCAAAAGTCGTTACTAATAATTTGTGTTCTATCCAATTTGTTAAAAAAAATAGAGTAAAAAATGAAAATTTTAATATGGCACAAAAAATTATGGCACAATCTAACCATTATCTATTTTGGCCTTTTAGACTGACGAGATAATTTTTTATCATTTTAATTTTAATTATTCAAATTATATTTTCAAATGCATAAATAAATTCGACACCTTAAAAAAAATTCTAAATTCTAAAAACACTTAAACTATACAAGTTTCACAACTGAACCCTAGAATTCATATTCCTAATAAATTTTAAACAAAATTAATTTAAAAAATAATAATAATACTAAAACAACTCTCAAATATGCAAAATTCTCTCCACACACCTACATATAAAATATAAAAATTCTCACTCCAGATGATTATCACACCACAAGCCCTAGAAAACTACTTTTTCAAGGAAGATTGACCTTAAACTCAAAAAGATATTGAAGTCCCTTTTGATAGTTAAAGAATGGCATCATTCCATTTCAAGACCACATTATATAGGATTATCATGATTTAACGTTTCCTAAGAGCCAAAGGTTTCTAAAGGCAAATCAAGTATAGGCATCTTATCACATTATCTTGAGGGTAGTGCTCAAAACAGCACGCATGGTGCTTATTTCCAGGGTTTTTGACTAAAGTTAGCCAATTAAGAATTTTACCTTCGCTCTCAAGAAAGAAGGGAATCATCAAGCATGTTGACCCACTTAAGATGGTTGAATTCATTTGCACTTGTCACTCATTGTAGTTAGGAAAGTTATGTCATTGTCCCACAACTTGTCCATCATATTAAGTGTGGGACAGTGAAAACCTTTTCATGTACATGTGATCTTTTTATCATGTCATTATATATAGAATGTGTGTTGGTGGAGGTTCTATTTATCATTTATTAATAATATAAATAAAATTTTTAATTTTTAAAATTATTATTTAAAATAATTAATTAGATGAAAAGGTAAGTTTGAATTATTTTTATATAAATAACTAATTTTTTGGACTCTAAATCTATTTATAAATTTAGAAATACATATCTAGCAATAAAAAATATTGATGACAAAAATATAAAAACATAAAACAAATAGAATTAAACTAAATTATAAAATGAAAGCCTCCAGAGTCAACCATGTGCATTTTGTAGTCTAGAAAAAATCTGAAATTATGAGGTGGGAGTTTGGATTATCAATGGTGTACATCCAATAATATAAAAGAAACCTCAATTTTGAAAATATGTGTAGCATAAAACCAAATACGACTAGTGGGTAAAGTTAAATATGAAGTGTTTTAAAAGAATTCCACATCATTGATAAAGAGATTAGTTTAATACTTAAATAATAATTGCATCTAAGTTTATCTTAATAGAAAAGATTATATGTGTGACTCACTATGTATTAATGTGATGTCACTAATGTTGTATGGATAGTGAAATGAAGTTTGCATATTCAATAATATTGGTCTTTTTATTATTATTATTGAAATGAAATAGTTATTTAGGAATGTATAAATAAATATCTACTCTATAAGAAAGTTGTTAGATATTTTTTTTTGTTAAATACAAATATAAACTATATTGTTCTAAGAGATATTTACAACCTTAATAAAATTTGTAAAAACAAAATTTTGATTTCTTTTAAAGATCTTATAAAAAACATGTTTTATATAAATAAGTATAATCATATAAAATTAAAAATAACTAAAATATTTCATTAAATTTTAAAAGGGAATTATTAGTTGAGGATGATTTAAATATGTATTAGGTAAGTTGAGCAAAAGTACATCAATGGGCGAAGCTTCTAAGAGGAGGAAAACTGGAATGCTCATGATTTGTTTATCATTTTCATATAATTAATCCAATAAGCCATTGTATCGAGCTTTCAAGTCATGTATGGAGAAAAAATTGATTGGCTAACAAACTACTTAAAATGTCAAGAGATCAAAGGGTAGAGGTGTCGCCATTTCCTCCCATCTGGACATCCATTTCTCTGGCTTTCTTTTTTACTTCTCCCTCTATATTAGTACATGCATTGTATATCTTGATGAAAGAGAGTTGTAGAAGACTATGATTAAGTGTGTGGATCTTACATTCACATATTTGGACCAATTATTTAAGTTCTTTGATGTTGGAAAAGAGATGGTTGATGTTACAAAACAACATTGAGAATCTTATCTAGAGATGGACTCCTCATGGGTTAGGAGGATGAACTACTACTGAAATTAGGGATTCTTGGTGAATATAACGAATTTGGAAGAGCAGGCCCAAGTAAGTGACAATGTAGAAGATGTAATATTGCTTTTGTAAAGGTTGTCAAGATTTATGTTTCAAAACTTCATCAGAGATATGTTAATGTAACTACCCCTCCCACATTTATTCGCTTTTACAAGTTCTCTATGGTAAACATGAATCGAGTGCTACTATGACATGAGCTGGCCTCCAAGTTCTAGTGATGGAAGTGGGACCTACAACCGATAACTTATTGGGCCTCCCTCAGGGACTACAGATCACTCAGGAGCTTGAACCACCCGAGGTGATCAATCCCTGAGCTGGAACTCTTTTTCACTAACTTAAATATATAATTGCACCCATAACACCTCATGCATGCGATTATGAGGCTATGATTACACCCATAAGCTTGGCTGTCAGTGGTTATGACCCAAATTCCTCAGTTTTGTGTTAGCAGTTTTGAGATCTATGTGACTTTTCTAGGCTAGCCTCAAGACCACTGCCCATAACTACCTCTAACATTCTGAAATCATGATTAAGATGATAACAATGCCAACCATTCAAAAATTGAATAAGATCTTGACCTAGACATGCCTAGTACATGATAGACATTTTGTCAAACATATGGTAAACATGAAATCTATAAGTCATGAATGCATATTTGATAATAAACTTCTGAAATTCATCTGAGAATCACCAAGAAGGCTCAATGCCCTCTCAAGCCAGCTAAAAAAACACTTGTTAGCCCATGTATTCATCAACCATTCAACAAACTATCAATCATGAACAAGAACCATAACTTGAGCACATCATAGAACCATGCTTATAACCAACATATAACCAGAATAGAAGCCATGACAAATCAGCCATAAAATCCACATAATAACAAGTACATGTGCTCATTAATTACATTAAGAAAATAACTCGTATTAACTTATGAAAAATCCAACCAAGTCAGGGACTTGCCTGTACCACCCAACCATAGATAGGGCTGAACTAAATCTTTCTTTCAACCAATCACCCCTATGCCATATTCTACACATGAATGTGGGATCTCATGGGATAAACCAAGACATAACTAAACAGGGACCCTAGAGGTTAAACCACCTCCACCCTCAAGCTATCATGATCTCACCTAAACCATGTTAGAAATTAAATAACAAAGAAATGGAATACACAAAATATTGCAGAAAGACAAATACGGAAACGCATAAAACAAGAGACACATAGATATATGTGGTTCACCTAATCTGGGTTATGTCCATAGAGAAACAACCAATCCTTCCTTTTATATCATCCAACAAAATGAAGAGATACAACCTACAACAGATATGTTGTAATTTCTTCTTCTCTCTCACACAGTCTCTGCTCTCTTTCTCGCTCAGAACCATAATACACATCCATAATAGAATTCCCTCATATAAACCGAGGGTCACCTTATAGGGAAAAAAAACTTAAAATAACATAACTTCTACTGTTAGATCATCTGCCTAATGAACGACCCAGATTGGCTATGAAATTACAATATTTTACAAGGCAATTTTTTTTTATCTATTTTTAGCTTTGGGGGCACTGCCCCTGAAGCCCCGCTAGGGGAGGCAATCATACGAGCGGCATTGTTGCCCCTTCAGAAACAAGGATCCAACGCAGCCACAGGGAAAAAAAAAAAAAAACCTTTGAACAATCACGAAGATAATCAGGCTTCACACCCAACAAATCGGTCCCAAGATCCCAAAACCAAACCAATCTTGGATGCCTCAAAATTCCTTCACTGTACCTTGAGAATTTTTTCTGTCTCCACCCACTTGTTGAGGGCTTCCTTAAGAAAACCATCTCCACCCCCAACCCTTGGGATTTTCCTAAGACCACATCACCTGGATCCAAAACCTTTCGGCAATCAAAAGCTCAACCAAGAATGAATCCCATCACACTATGGTTATCCAAGAAATGGCAAGGCAAGGTTGAAACCACTGTTAAACCAATAAAAACCCATGCCAATGACAACAAACATTAAAATATATATATATTATATATATATATATATATAAAAAAAAAATAAATAAAAAAAAATAAAATAAATAAATAAATAAATAAATAAATAACCAATGCATGTACCATGCATTCGAATCCGAACATGCTAAATCTTAGATGCACATTGTTACCTGAAATCCATAGCTAATTTATGTTCTTACTTGAAGTTTTCCCAAGCTTCCTCTTGCACTCCCTTTCTTTCCATTACTTGCTTGTCCAAGTGTTTGTTCTCTCTCCTTTGGTGAATGTGATCAAAAGCTAAGCAAAATTTGTTAATTGTTTCTCAAGTGCCTTTTTATTATTAATGTATCCCTTTTTCTTCAATTTCCTTCATTCTCTCTCTAATTTCCCTCGCATGTATATTTGTGTCTCTTCACCTTCCTTTTCTCCTATTTTCCTTTATTTCTCATAATTAAATGCCAATTATTGCCTCTTTTCCTTTTCCAAATTCCATAGTCATTAATAAACCACAAGTGATGCCCACTATAATGTTTCCCATCATTCAGCTTGGAATACATGTCCCATGACCTTGGTCTTTTTTTATTTACATGGAAAATCAACCTGAGGTTGTTAGAATTAAGTTTAATTTGAGTTAGATGGGTAGACATAATGTAGGTTTAAGATAGTTAAAAAAGGAGGGCGTGATGCCTAGTTCCATGCATGATGCCTTACATTTTCTTACTAATGGAATACTCTTAGAGGTAGTGGATTGAGAAATATTTTTTTATGAGTCAGTTGATAAGCAATCTAGGGAATCATCATTAGTAATCACATCTTATGGGTCCATGTAATAGTTGGAATTAATATTATCTTTCATTTGAGATAGAAAGGAATGTAATAAATTGAAAATGAAGACAAAAAGTACTAACACCCACTAAACCAAGAGCTTAGTGAAAGGTAATTACCACTACAATAGTTAGAAATGCGCCTTTGTTGGACACAAGGTGTTGGAAAATAAAAAAGGCAGAAAGATTTTCTTTATGTTGATAATTACTTGTGATATTCTTATGCTCTTATTAACTTTATTGTGTTCTTATTTTATCTTAATTCATCAAGAAATTATCAAAATCATAACATGAAGTCAAAGACACCAGATGTAGGTATAAAGCCAAGGAAAACCCCTATCTAGGGGAAAACCCAACCAACAATTCTTCCTTCAATATTTTCATTAGATAACCTTGACCTAGACATAGACTTCCTCCAACCACCAATTCAGCCCTTCCCTTATTCTGTAGATTATAACCTTGTAGCAACAACTTTGACCTTGATGCAACAACATATCTTTGCCCAGTAGCAGTAGAAACTTCGACCTAGTAGAAGCAACACTTCGACCTAGAAGCAACATCAGAATTTCGACCTAAATGCAACAACAAAAACTCAACATCAATGAAGCACTTCGACCTTCCAACAAGTAGACCAGTAAATCCACACGTGTGAGAGAGAGAGACAACCCAGTAACTTTGATTCCCTTCTCTAGCAAATTTCCTTTTATTTCTTCTGCAATTTCGTATTATTCTACCTCTTTTTCTTGAATATCGAACTTGTGTGAGTGATCTCCAAATGATTAGAACTGCATTGTATATATAACCTCTTCTGGAGTTTGAATTACCCTCATGTAGGCCAACTTAATTAGGTAAGGGCCGACATGGTGTGGAGATGACAAATTACATATTTTACTCAATAATCATTCTTTTTACATGATTCAAAAGCCCAAGAAGGGTCTCTTTAAATGGAGAATGACTCTAATGACTTAATATAAAACCTAGAAGTCCTCAATGGGGACTTTGACCTAAAACATGATGACCCAAGCATGAAACCCATGCTTTAATTAGTCATAATAATAATAAATTAATAAATTTTTTTTTTTTTTTTTGATAAATACATTTGATTATGACTCAAATATAATTATGAAGACCGAACATAGTTACATTATTGAACACTCCCTCTTAACTAGGGAGGTATTCACAAGTACATGGAAGATCTCAAAACACATGAATCATGGAGAGTTTAGGCACACACGGTGCCACAAACTAGATTCTTGACCAAGACAATCTATCTGGGTGGGACTAAGATAGACTAAAGCTTTTATCCTCTCTAGGTGCCATCATGCTTACTTACAGACCATCAACCCAGGGAACTAGGTGTGTAATGCAAGGTTAAAGATCTATGACCAACGCCACCCTCCCTACTTCGAGACCTAGACATCAACACACAAGTCGGCCAGATGTCCTCCTAGGCATCTAGTAACATGCAATGCCTCAACACATAAAATATCTCTCGATCAAATAGATCGGTAACATCAATCATGCTTCCAAAACTTTGAGAAATTTACAACTTGATGTTGCTTCACAATTTACCACAGTAGGACTTAGAGGCTTTCCAAACAAATCTTGACAGAGGATTCCTTAATCATATAGCTTCATTTCCTACTTCACATGAAACAATATATTCTACAGCTAGACCCTGCTTTCCTTCTTTCAATAACACCTCAATATACATTCTCCAATTTCTTCTTCAAGATATCCATCATGACTATAATATGCCCTCCCTCTCAACTTGCGAGATATACTCTTTCCTTTATCTAGGCTCCCTCTTAAATTAGAGAGATTAACATATTTTCCATAGCATCGAAGAATCTTTCATGGCTTCAATCCTTCTTATCAAAGTCACCTTGACCATCATCATTCATATAACTTCCTTCATCATGATTATCAATCAAACCAACTTTACTTACGAATATCTCAAGCTCTTGAAGATTATGTACCTGCAAAACTTAACCTGTAAGTACAACCAAATACATATATAGAAACATGAAGTTAACTATATCATAATCATACAATAATGGAAACATTAGGCATCAAGTACCTAAACTTAGTTAGGTTCATAATTAGCAAGAAATACATAATTCCATTCTTCAACCTCTAGCTCGAGTCCTAAATCACATCAGTAACTCAATCAAGATATTGGTATTATTATATCTAGGGTCTCAATATTTCTGTAAGAGATATGACAAAATTTTCTATGACATATTGCAAAACCTAGAAGCAATTTGAACAAGTATAGTTCTACAATGCATCCAATAACTTTAGAATTCATATGTTAGACTTCTACGAGGATTTAATGCAAGCCCTAGATTCCATACACTAAGCGTCAACAATCAAAACCAATCACAAAAGAATCTAAGGTTTCAACAATATGACCAACCTATTTGTAAACCCTGTATTTTATCATCACATGATATCCTAGAATGTCAAACTTAGTCTAGGGCCTAGTTATAAACCTTAGAATTTACATACTATGAGCATCAACGATTAGGTTAGCACATATACATATCTAGGATTTCATAGTCATGCACAAGCATATCAATGTCCGTTAGGTAATCCCAATACATTTAAAGTCAGACATATAACGATATTGATTAGGCTAGTTTTTTATCAGACGTACAAACATACAACTAGGGTTTCATTCCTAGGATCTTACTCTAGATATTATAAGGGTTTTGCTCATAAACCATAATTTACCAAAACCTCAAGGTCTAGGAATGCATTACCATCTAACCCTAGAGGACTAGGGTTTCCATGATAATATTAAAGCCCCAAACATGACATTACCATCAAAATCCAAACACCAATAACCCTAAGTAGATTAGGGTTTTTAAAATTGACATACCCTTAGGTTAGGGTTTTACAGAGAACCTTTTAGGGTTCCATAAACATGATGATTTTAATGAGGTTAGATTCAATCTAATGATTAATCATCCAAATAAGAATCTATATCATTCAAAGGTCCTAGACATAACACTTATTAGTAATGTAAAGAAAAATTATTAGAATGAATGAATATACCTTTATCACGAAGAGAACAAAACTTATGATCTAGAACATAATTTTGAGTTGTTTTCTAGATAAACCTTACATGATATCAATTCTAATAGAACTTCTATCATGCTTTGTCTTGTAAGATCTTCTTCATAGCCCTTGAACATATAAGCAAGATTTTCCTAAACAAGGAAAATATGAAAATAAATGTTATTAGTATCTAGTACAACCTCATTTAGATAAGATAAGGAAACCAAATATAAAGAGGATAATGCAAGGAATAAGATACTTTTCTTTGAAAATGGGTGAGGGCTTCCTCTCAATCCAATCCTGAGGGATACTTATAACTTTAACAAAACAATTCAAAAAAAAAAAATTCCAAAGCATGTTAAACCTATAAGTATTAAAAATCAAAGTACAAAGGAAAACAATTCAAAAACTTAGAGAAGAGGGACTTAGTAGTATAAATCATTTATTCCCAATTCTAAGGTCTTGTTCTTCTTTGGAGATCCTTCTTAGACAACATTTTATTAATCCCTATTTCTCTTTTTATTCCTCTGATTATCAAGACAATCATTTCTATAGTGACCCAATTTGTGACAATTGTAGCATTCTATCTTCGATAGGTCTACCTTCCTTCTATACCCTTTAGACTTCTTGAAGGTTCCTTTGTTCTTGTGATGAGCGGAATAGGAATTTGATTTTTTTTTCATTCTCTTTGTCACTTACAAATGAAATTATGACTTCTTCTTGACTATATGCATTCAATAATTGTTCAAATGTAGTAGTTTCCTTCCAACTGTTGATACTTGATGGAAAGGCACTCCAAGATGTTGGTAATCCTAGAAGTGCAGTGATTACAAGCTCCTTTTTAGGTATTATCTCATGTATTGCTTGGAGTTCATCTATGATTCTAGCTATTCTTACAAATAAAGATGCCACAATGTCCTCCTTTCTCATCTTCATAGTTCTTAGTTCATTCTTAAGACTTGCAATTTGACCAAGATTCTTGATTGTGAATATTTTGGATAAGGCCTCATATATATCTTGATCGGAATCTATGTTGGATATATATGGGATGAGGTTGTCCTTTATTCCATCCACCATTAGGGTTATGGCCAATATCTCTGTTTCTCTAAACTTTTCCTTTTCTGCATCACTTGATTCATTTGTAGGCTTATTTACTTTTCCTTTGACTAAATCCAAGACTTTATTCTTCTCGAGGATGAGATTTATCCTCTTTTTTCCTGCTCTGTAATTTGATGCTCCTTCTAATTTGTTTTCTCCCTTCATTAAGTTAGACATTGTTCTTGAAGATAGTAATCTTGACTCCTTATATGATCCTTTTCCTTGATGATCCTTATTCAAACTTCTTAAAGCTACTTTTTCTCATTTTAAAAGGTCTTTAGGCTTCCTTTTTCCTTCTTCTTCACCTTAGCTCTGAAACCATGTTGGAAAATCAGAAAGGCAGAAAGATTTTATTTATGTTGATAATTACTTGTGATATTATTATGTTCTTATTAAATTTATTGTGTTCTTCTTTTATCTAGTTCATCAAGCAATTACCATAATCATAACACGAAGATCAAAGGCACCAAATGTAGGCAAATAGCCAGGGAAAAACCCCTATCTTGGGGAAAACCTAGTCAACAATTCTTCCTTCAATAGTTTCATGAGATAATCCAAGACTCCTTGACCTAGACACAGACTTCCTCCAACCACCAAGTCAACCCTTCCCTTCTTCTACAGATTATAAACTTCTGGCAACAAATTCGACCTTGATGCGGTAGCAGATCTTTGACCCAATAACAGCAAAAACTTTGACCTAGTAGAAGCAACACTTCATCCTAGAAGCAACAGCAAAATTTTGAACTAGATGCAACACCAAAAACTCGGCCTTGATGCAGCACTTCAACCTTCCAACAAATAGCCTAGTAAATCTACACGTGAGAGAGAGAGAGAGACAACCCAAAACTTTGATTCCCTTCTCCAACAAATCTCCTTCTATTTCTTCTGCAATTTCGTATTCTTCTGCCTCCTTCTCTTGAATATCAAACGTGTGTGAGTGATCTCTAATTGAATTGAACCGCATTGTATATATAGCCTCTCTTGTAGTTCGAATTACCCTCATGTAGGCTGACTTGATCAGGTAAGGGTTGACTTGGTGTGGAGGTGAAAATTACATATTTTACTCAATAATAATTATTTTTACAGGATTCAAAAGCCCAAGAAGTGTCTCATTAAATGGAAAATGACTCTAATGAATTAATAGAACCTATATACTATGTACAATAATAATTATTTTACAGGATATCAAGAAGCCCAATTAGATATAAAGATGATCTCATTAAATGGCAATAATGAGAGCTCTAACTGTCAATTGAATATGAGACATACCTATGACAGTACTCAATGGACTTTGACCTATAACATGATGACCCAAGCATGAAACCCATGCTTTAATAAGTCATAATAATAATAATAATAATAATTTATTTTTCTTTCTTTTGATAAATACATTTAATTATGACCTAAATATAATTATGAAGACTGAACCTAGTTACATTCTTCAACACAAGGGGAACATGAAACATTAAGAGTCGGTTAAGCCAATGGTTTGAATTTACACCCAAGGGAAACAAAATCAACTTGTTGAACCCAACCAAACAAGGTAGCCTAGGAGGGTAGGGTAGCAATAAATCCTAATATAGAATATCACATTATAGGAGAGATAATGGAGGTACATCAAGATGGATAGATTTAGAACCCTACCAAAATAAAAAATGGAATTACTTAAACAAAGAGTAAATCAAAATCGTGGTTAATTACCCTATTATCTAGGTTGAAGATGGAGTTACAGTGAGACTAATTAATTGATCGAAATCATATCCAAGCAAGAACAGTTAGTTATCAATATAGAATTTAGGATGATCATGATAGGCCTTTCATGACACCTTTTCCCCAAGAGAGAGAAGACAAAAAATAAGAAAAGAAAGAAATAGAAGCATGAGAAACAACTCCCAAGGGAAGCTAAAGGGTTAGGGATGCCTAAACTTCTTGCTACCCCCCACCCCTCCCCCACCTCAACCCCGCCAAGTTGACCGAATCTCCTACATTTTTTTTCCCGATAAGGGAAGAGGGTTTCTTTATCTATGAATGAGGTAGGTCATTACCCATATTCATTGGGGATATTACAAATGAACCAGAGAGCCTGTCATTTCCCATTGCTACATAGTAAAAGCCTTGTCAAAACCAATTGATTGATGTTTTTCCCATTTGGGTTTCAAAGGTAAATCATTTCTCAATGATGTGTTTTCTTTTCATCTCTTGGGTGTGGTGTTGTGTTAATTATTTTTTTGGGTTATTGAGTTAGTGGTTGTGTTCTAATTGATGCTCTATCATTTGCTTACCCTTGTTTAGTTAACAAGATATGTGTCTTGTATTTTATTGCGTGGGAGGTTTTCTACATGATAAATTAGTTTAATGGAGGATATCCATCTCAATCGGTCTCCTTTCCCCACCATATTGAAGTTGGGAAATCAATGGTTCCCACTCCATAGTTGTTGACATTTACATGGGAGTTGCTAATTTTATTTTAAGAGTTGTTGGAAAATTTTCTCATTCCATGAGTACCCACGCTTTGAACACAAGTCATGCATTACATTTTTCTTCACTTATCAACATTTGTCCTTGGCCCATAGCTTGTATATAGATTGGAATTTGCATTCAGGTGTTACCTAGGTGCTTTCCTTTTCCCATGAGTCTTATCAAACATTTTTCAACATTGCTACTCATCAAACTCACCCTTTATACTTTTTCCATTGTTGTTTCTCATTCAATTCATCTTAGAACATTTTCCTTCATTGTTGGTTGTTTGATTCACCCTCTAAGCATGTATCGTTATTACCAGTCAACCCAATTCATCCTTAAGAATTTTGTTTCACCATTGGTCAACTTGTTGATTAATTCCTCTTCCTTAGTTGACTGGACACACCCTTTGTCAACTTGTTAGTTGATTCCTCTTCCCCAGTGGATTTTACATGCCCTTGGTCAATTTTCTAATCAATTCTTCTTCCTCAATCAAATGGACATGCTCTTAGTTGACTTGTTGGTTGATTCCTCTTCCACATTTGATGGGAGACACCCTTGGTTGACTTGCTAGTTGATTTTCTCTTTGTCAACCAAGTGGACATGCCCTCGATTGACTTGTTGGTCGATTCCTCTCCCTTAGTCGACTGATTTATTGGCTAGTTATATTCATATTGGCTAATTTGGATTTATCTTAAATATAAAGATGTTTATCCTCTGAGGACATAAAAATTACTACTTTATAAACTAGTGGAAACTAAGGACATGTACAAGCATATGCTATATGAAAGAGTAGCGTTTATCATTTGATTGATGTTTGATTGGAAGTACATACAATGTTTGGTAGTAAATTAATAATCCTTCTCTCCATATTTTTCCGTCTAGGATTTTATTATCCCTAAAGGAAATTTCCATGTTGGTGAAATGGATGGGCTATAAGCCTTCCATTTAAAGATCAAATGGTATTGGAACCTAATGCACCTTGTGACACATGTATGGTAGGTACCCATAATGACTACAAAAGGAGTGGACAAGAGTTGTTGTGAGAGATAGAGTGAAGTAGAGTATCAAGACTAGAAGGGGAACATCATGGAGAAGATGAGGAAGAAGATACGAGGGTCAGGTTGGATCAACTTAAGTAGAGTTTGGCCATGTTGACATTGATGTGTGTTATAGCTATTGGAAGTGAAGTGCAAGGAAACACTAGTAACATAGGCTTGCCATAATGACCACAAGAAATAATAAAATAATCTAGTGATGGAGTATAATATTGAGTTAGATATGGAAGAATGTATCTATAGTAATACATATGTACCTTTCCATGTGGAGGCCAAGGTGGACATCAAGCCATATGCCAAATAAGTGGATACGATTAAGTTGAACCAATGGCTATAGTAAATGGAGGTATACTCAAGTGTTCATGAAGTAAATAGAAAACAAAATATTCCGTTCACTCATTTGAAGCTTGAAGGCCATGCTTTAGGATCATGGGAGAGCAACACAATAGGTAGAGTGTTGGAAAAAGAGCCAATAGTCACTGAATGAGAGGTATTCCAGGACATGATCAAAGCCTAATTTTGTCCAATTGTATATGAGGTACACCAAAACATAGTATGGCATTACATTAGGTAAAGACAAGGACAACCAGTGCAAGAATTCACCACAGAGTTTAGGAAGAGAGAAACTCAACTTTGAGTCTCTCTCAAAAGTCCAGATATGTTGATCAAGTACTTTGGGAATTTCTACCTTAAATGTAGTGTCAAATGATGATTCTTAGAACAAACAGAATTAATGAGTCCAATACTCAAGCACAATGCCTCAAGGGAGACAAGCATAAGTAGCAAGCAAGCATGCACAAGCTCAAAAATCCAGGTGACTCCAAAGAAGCTCAAAAATAAAAGTCCTTGGATTGCAATGAAACTAGGATCATATCGAATATCTCATCGCAAAATTTCCAATGGCGCAAACGACACCTCAATTTGAGTTTGTATGCAAAAGTTATGGCCAATTAAATTTTTGGTAAAACTAGGCAAAAGTCAAAGTCAAAGTCAACATTTTGCTATGTGGCAGGTCATATAGATGAAACATGGAAAATAAATTCAACAAGCCTAGTGGGACCCATAGAGCTACTGTGGTAGCCCAGTTAACAAACTAGGTGGATCCACAAGTAGGTGATGTGGCAGCACCACAAGTCGACACATGGCAAGTAGGTGAGAGAAGTGGCATATGATGTGGACCAATGAGAGCCTGTCACATGGCCCAATAACATGGTGCCACATGGCCTAATCACATGATGCCACATGACACCTCAAATTAGGCCCAAGTGGCATTGACATGGTGTAACTTCCTTTTTATCTTATTCTCATGGTTTTGGGAGTAGTTATAATATGGACATACGATTTCCATATATTATATGGTTTGAAAACTATATTAAAACCAAAATTAGGCTTTAAAACCATATTAAAGAAAAATTGGGAGTCCATAGGTTTTGAAACCAAAACCTCCCCACCAAAAAGTAACTTAATATGACTATACCAACCACACACTGTGTCATATTCACCCTCACACTTTGTTATAAAATGCCATTCAAATGGTTCAAAGGGAACGATGGAGAATGATGGAGAATACATGAGAGATGAGGGTGAAAGTAGGCCAACAAAGACATGAATCTCAAGAAAATTCTACAAATTTTGTTAGAGCATGTTTTAAGGAATATTCCCAAGAATATTATCTATGAGGAATATATGAGGAATCTTTAAGATTCCTAAGGGGCAAATTTTGACAGTGTTAGAATTATGTCAAGTTTATACTCAAATTAACCAGAATTTAGCGAGGAGTCCAATGGTGTCATCAGTTTCCTCATTTGAGTAGCAAAATTTCAGTCAACCTGCAAAAAAAAAAATGTGGAATCTTTGAGATTCCCTAAAGCCCTGAAAATGGAAGTTTCGGAACTAGACCAACTTTATACTCATTTTCTCAATTTTTCACAAGGAACGCGATGGTGTGATCAGATTCTTTGTATGAGCAACAAATTTTCACTCTGCCCGTAGAAGAGAATCTTTGAGGAATATTTGAGATTCCTGGGGAGCCCAAATTTGACCAAGTTAGAAGGGGGCTGAGTTTAAAATCAGATATCATGGTTTTTCACTAGGAATTCAACCGTTCTATCCAATTCCTCATTAGAGTTGGGAATTTTTAGGCCATCCCCAGAAGTGGAGGTATAGGATGCACTTATGCCATGACTTTTCTTTTATTCTTACTGAGATGGTGATTTGATGTTGAGATCCTTGTTTGCCATTTTGTTGATTCTTGTATGCCACTTCATGTGAGAGTTTGATATTTTGTCATGCTGAAGGAGAGCTTATATGAGTGTTAGTTCTTATAGGAGAATGTCTCGTGGAGTGACATGCCACTCTAGTTAAGGGAGTTTTTCCTTGTATTGACAAAGAATACATCATGTACTCATCATCATCTTGCAACATTTAATGAAGTGACCTCCCAACTCTTGATACTGGATCTGGAGACGTAACCCAAACTAGGTGAACTTCTTTATCAACTTGTGTGTGTTCTTTGATTTGGTGGTTGCCTTTATGTTTTCTCTTGTTTAAAGTATGCACATGTGGTTTTTCATACTCTTTCACATGCAATTATGATAACATCATAGAAGTAAAAGATCTTGATTAATTATGGTAGCTGAGAGAATCCAAATCAAGTTTGGTATAAGAGCAATCTTGTTGATGTGAATTACGAGTGTGAATTATAACCATAGATTAAACGTGAAACAAGAAGGGAAATGGAGAACAACAAAGATCTCTATGAGCCCTTCTACAGGATATCTCTAGAGAGCAGAGGATGAAGTCATTATATCTACAAGAGGACGAAGCTCCATATCTATATTCCAATGAAAATACTTCTTCTTCATCTTCTTCTCATCATTCGAATGAAGAGATCAACGGAAGCCTTCAAGCATAGAATGTTGAATTAAGGAAACTTTTACAAGAATCAAAAGAGGAGAAACAGAGATTGCAGCTTCAATTACAAGCCACGAAAGAGGCCTTGGAAAAGTTGAAGTGCAACAAAGGCTAATAAAATACATCATCACCTGCTTCAAAATCAATAGTTGAGGTAAACAGTGTTGGTAATTCTTCAGTTTCATTTTCACATGATGTTATTTATTGTGGAAGCCTAGAGGTACCTGTTTCAGGATTGGGGTACACTAAAGTAGAGTGTTCAAAGGTAGCATAAGCAACGGGTTCTTCACACAAATAATCCAATCCATTGTTTAAGCCAACAAGGAAAGAGGATGTTGAAAACACATCAAAATCTTCCCGTGAGTGTGAGCATTGCAGAGGAAGAGCCAAGGAAAGTTCTTCTCATCAAATTCACACCAGAGATAACCAAGCAAGGTATAAAAGGTCTCATTATTCTAATGTTCATTTTTATTACAAGAAGATTAATGATGTGTAGAACTTGTGGAGACCATGTAATTTTTGTGGCTTGTATAGCCATGTTACCAAGTGTTGGAAGAGAACGGCAACAAGGAAGAGAAAAAGACATGCAAAACCTTCTCCACATTAGGGAAGGATGAAGGTTAGGTAGGTTTGAAGGAAAAATATTTTTTGCAACCATTGTAACAAGCATGGACATTAGAGAGCCACATGTTGGGAGTTCCATCTAGAGCAACGACTAAAGGACCAGAAAAAGGAACCTAACAATGAAGCAAATCAATGAGAAATCTAGCTATAGGAAGAGACCCATCAACATCGTTGGGTAAAATATGGGTAACATTTTTAAGTATTTGACCATGGCCACATTTGTAAATCAGTTTTTGCGAAATAATTGTTTTCCATCACTTATGAAAGCAACATGATGATATTTTTGGCCTTTTTGTTGATAGCTTGGGTATGGTTTTTGTTATGATTATGATGTAAACTTGATGAATGAGTGTGATATAAACTCTTTGCAAGAATGGGGATTTCTTGGGTCATGTTTGGTCTTGTAAAAAGAACATGTATTTTGCAATATGTACTACAGGTTTGCATAAGATGCAGGTGCCATTTCTTCACTTATGTCTCTAAAGGACAAAGGTGAAGGAGAAGTGTGTGTGGAATGTTAGGGCACTTGTTGTGCAAACGAGGGAGTATAGCAGATTGTCGATAGTGTTCATGCTTTGAAAGGACCCAAAGCTCCTTGGTGGGAAGGAATGATCTAGGTGTCTCTAGAGAAGCTCAAAAATAATTTTTTTTGGATTGCAATGAAACTATGATCAAATCGAAAATCTCGTTGCAAGCTTCCAACGGCACAAACGACACCTCAATCCAATTTCATAAGCAAAAGTTATGGCCAATCAAAGTTTTGGTCAAACTAGGAAAACGTCAAATTCAAAATCAACATTCTGTCATGTGGTAGGCTATACAAATGACACATGGAAAATAAATTCAGCAGGCCTAGTGGGACCCATAGATCTAATGTGGCAACCCAATCAACAAACAGGGTGGATCCACAAGCAGGTGATGTGGTAGAACCACAAGTCGACACATGACAAGTAAGTGACAAAAGTGGCATATGATGTGGACCAATGAGAGCTTGCCACATGGCCCAATCACATGTTGCCACATGGTACCTCAAATTAGTCCCAAGTGGCCTTGGCATGGTGTAAACTCCATTTTTGGCTTATTATCATGGTTTTGGGAGTTGTTACAATATGGGCATATGCTTTCCATATATTATATGGTTTAAAAACTATATCAAAACCAAAATTAGGCTCTAAAACCATATTAAAGAAAAATGGGGAGTCCATGGGTTTTGAACCCAAAACCTCCCCAACAATAAGTAACTTAATATGACTATGCCAATCACACGCTAATAAAATACAAGAAATGATCCATGAATAGGGTAATAAACATGATCTCTCGATCACTATAGAAGAAGAATACAATAGTTGGAGTGATAATGTAGCTTTTGCCTTTTGCTCACGAACTTCTAAGTGAAGACTATGAGGGAGATAATGATTTTATAGGATTCTACAAGTACATGATGGGATGTTTTGGTCACTGCAATAGAAGGGAATGGATACCACCTCCAAGAGGGGTTGCCATACAAGCTGGGAAAACTTTGCATACCTGATGAAATAATATTTTAGTTGATGGAGAAGCACATACTTCTAGAGTTGTTGGGAATTTTCATGTGAGCAATACAATTGTAAATTTGCAATAACATGTGTTTTGGAAAAATATATAGGGTAAGGTGGAAAATTTTGTTATAGGTTGCATTATCTGTACCATTGACAAGCCAAGAAACCAAAAACTTGGTTTTTACATGGCATTGAGTAGGCCTTGGAAGATAATCTCCATGGACTTGGTTGGATGTGCCTATGACTCATAGAAGCCATGATTACTTTATTTTTGTGGTGGATCACTTCAACAAAATGTGTGTGCTCATTCCATGTAATAAGAGAATCTCTACATGAGAGGTAGTTGAACTATTTTTCATCCAAGTTTAGGTACATTTCAAATTTCCCACCTCCATCATATATGATTAACATGGTAGGTTCTTGGGAAGATTTTGGAAAACACTTTGGGAGAAAATGGATACCAAGTTGAAGTATTCCATTGCATTCCATCCCTAAACTTACGAGCAAAAGGTAGGTTTTCAATTGAAGACTAATACAATTATTGAGAGGTTACAAATACAAACACCCAAAGACTTGGGTTGAGCAACCAATTTACATTATATACTAATACATTAACAACCATGGATATTCCACTCGACAATTTGTCACTATAGATCTAATGAAATTATACTTAAAATCTGAAATCTACACTATGAGACTTAATTTCTCAAATTTTTTGGATTTGTTAATTACTATGTTATGCTTATGCATGCAATAGATAAAATATGTAAAAAATAGAGAAAAACAAAATAAAACTAAAAAACCATAAATTAACACAATATATAACCTGGTTTTGACAATGCTGGAAATTCGCCAACATATAGGGGGTCTTCCCAATGTGAAGTCCCAATTAGACCTCACATCATTTGGAGTAGGAGACCCATCTGAAGTATCGATATTACCACCATAACTTAAGGTTTTCCTTGGATGCAATGAATAACACAAGAGAGTATGCACATAACCTTTTAAATTAGCAAGTAATTTGACACTATGAAACACGGATTGCGTTGTTTAAAAGGAGGCCTTCACGAGAGGGGAGACCAAAGTGGGTCTCTAGAAGGAAAGTAATAGTACTATCCTAAGAGAGACACACAAGGGCAAGACAATATTTGTTATTTATCTAGCGAAATAGTTCACATAAACACAACGATTATTAAAGAAAATACAACACACATTCAACAAGATCAATGAAGTTGTTCAATTTCTTTAGTACATATGAACATGACATATACCACAAACATCTAAAGAACAATCTTACAATATTCATGATATATGCATGAAAGTGTGTTGGCTTAATGAGATTTTGATTGTTAAGTGAAAGATCCAAGTACAAAGTTACAATAATGAGACATTAGCTCCAACAGTGGAGCATTAAGTCACTTCTTACTTCTCTAAAAGAATGATCTTCTCTCCTATACCAACTTAGAGAAGCCAAGGCTAGCTCTCCAAAGTCTTAAGCCTCCAAAAATCCCTTTGTTTGAGTTATGAGGTTTATTTTATAACAAGAGGAATGACCTTTCATATCCCTTATGACTCTTGAGCTAACCTCATGACTTTTGGACTCCTAAATGACCTTTGAACTTATATTGACTCTTTGGTCCACATGTGACTTTCATGTTCCACAGGTGACTCTTAGACTTCCAAATATTTACATTTTTTTATTTTCCTTTTGATAACACATAATTACATTCCACATCATGTGGCATGACTCATTGACACATTGGACTATGTGATGACACTTGTACATGCCATAGCTTGGGAATGATGACATGGAATTTCAAGATGATGTTGTAGTGCCAAGCTGCTCCCTTTGTTGATATGCATTGCATTTTTGATGTTATATCAAATCAATAATTCATCTTTACCCTCCAAATGGTCTTGGATCAGTATGGGACCTTCTGAGTCATCATGAAATGTTTTCATTTTGTCATGGTCCAGGATATGTTTCATGTCCTCATGATGGCTCTTCTCCATGCTTCTTCTATGCAAGAGATTATTTGTTCCTTCTCCTTAACATCTTCCTTGAGAATCACCTTGTCATGCTGAGATGGTACAATTTCCAATCAAGCTCACTAATGACAAGGAAATATCAGTGTTGAAAGTATCTATTGTATCCCTACTTTGCTCATGGAAGAAGTTGCTTGTGATGGGTCTATGTAAGGACTAAAGAGAAAGGCTTGTTGAGGAAGGAGCAGTTGAGCTCAGGATTGGCTGAGGAAGGCACCACTACTCACTAGAACTGCAACATGCACTATAAAGAGGGGATCCTCAAGGTCCAACATAGTGGGAAAGTGCAAGAGATAGTGTGATGAGCTTGCTGATTAAAACTACAACATGTGAAGGGCTCAAGGGAGAAGGAGACAATGGTAGTACACTTGACCTTCATAGTGACTAAGGGAGGCCTTGACTATGGACTAGAATTGCGACATGTGCTAAGAAGGCAGGGAAGGAGTCAATGATTGCCTAGTGAGCGAGTCTATTGGACAAGGGTTGATGGATTGTTGAATAAAAATGTGACATGTGCTATAAATAAGAGGCAATATTAAGGGAGAGCGTATTTTTATTTGGCAGTGATCTAGGGGAGGCTCCATTGTCCACTAGCAAAGTGACATGCGATAGGAAGGAAATCAAAATAAGTCTTGGGAGTAGTGAACAGTTGTAGTCAGCAGTGGGAGCATGACTAGGCATTGTAACTACAACATGTGTAGTGCTTGAGGGCATACATCCAGACTAGCGCAATTTCCTTTAGTATTGGTTCATTGTCTAGTAGAAATGTGACTTGTGCTTAGGAAGGATAATTGGGAAGGAAGATTGTGCAGTTGGCTAAGCCAAGCAGCAGAAGACAAGTCACTTTTCCCAGAGAGATTCTTAATGCACTATGAGAGGGAAAAAACATTGGATGGCACAATTTTCTTTTGTAGAGGGTCACTAGAAATGCTCTATGTGCTACACAAGGTAGAATCACTCAAATCTCAGTGCAGTGATTTAGTGCATGCAACAAGGGTTAGGTGGCTATGCTTTTATGATTCTCAACTTGAAATCAAAGAGTTGACCTTAAGAGAGGCTCAATGCACAAATCTAGGAGGGAGAGATCTCATCAATGAGGCTTATGGATAGGTTGTGCTCATCAGTGAAGGATTGATACTTTCGTAACTTACACTTTGCAGGAGGACCAAGAAGAGCTCTATAATGGCTAAGTGTGGTACTACCGGAGTAAAAGACAAAAATACATCTGAACAAGTCCAAAACACCAATCGTTCACACATATGCTACCAATACAAGGATAATGCACAGGGCTCATGAAAAATATTCACACCTTGAAACGACAACAAAGAAACACTTATTTCTAAGTGTGATAGTTGAACAATAACATTACGACACTTAGAACACAAGCTATGACACAAGTGTCGATTGTGACCAGAAAGTGTGCTAAGCTATTGGAATGTGTCTACTGGATATTTTTATGATATATAAGACCATCTAATGTAGAATAGTGTGTTATAACTAACTATAGTGATGTACAAAGGTGTGACACATACATGAGCCGAAATAGTTAAGAGCGACATTTATGACAGTAAGAAAAAGTGAAAATGACACTTTCAAAAGCTAAATAAATTGAAGGCGACACATGTCAGAGTGAAGATAATATGAAAATTCCACTTGTTAAAATGAAAGCAAGAAAAAATGGCAGTCACGAACATGAATGTGACACTCGTGAAAGATAAGGTGTGCAAAAGTGACAGTTGGGAAAACTCACTAAAATAGAAGTACAATTGCAACTAAAGTTAGGGATATTGTTAATGGAAAGTGCAACTAATTTTTGACAGTCTAGGCTTGCATAAGAAAGATGTGTTCATGCATTTGTCAAGGACCAAGCATGTGAGAGCAAGTTATTTTGACACTTAGAATCCAAGAAGAATAATTAAACACTTTGCTCAAAATCTTGACGATGAAGTGACCATAGAACGATAGATCATAAGATCCTTAGTAGGTTCCAAAATTCAAGTGTAGTCAAAATTTTGGAGGGTGTTGATCGCAACGTCAACACTTGGTGACACACTAGAAGAACTCCAAGTTCTTTGTTCAGGTTTCACCATCAAGTGAAAGGTCTCAGTATTTCGGGAAGTATTGATTCATCGTGGGGATCACCTTGGCTTCCCCATTTAACTTGGTTATATTATAGTCTCCTCTATTCTCTTCCTTAGTTGAATACACCCACAAAGATTTCCATATCAAAATTGTTTAAATATAGGAAAAGAGTATTATGTAATTGCGAGTTTAATATAATCAAAGTCTTAGTTTTCATCTCTAGTGTTGCTCTGCTTCCAGCAGGCATGTTCAGTACCTCGACGAAGTCACTACAAGAACATAAGCATTGCTTTACTTCCAATGAGTCTGGTTAGGAACCCAACAAAGTTACTTGCTTCACCTATATGCGCAGGAAGCCGTTCTCTTCTTTCATCCTTTATTTATTTATTTATTTCAATATTATTAGGCACTTATTTATTTACCAGGGTGGAAAAGGGATCCTGACTTATTGAGATCAAGGGAGGTTGTTCCTTCAGAGACAATTATATATACCTTTGAAATTGATTTGCTTGTTATTGATTTTCCCCTTTGCCTTCTCTAATCGATTGGATTCGCAGGAAAAACACCATTTAATTACAACACCGAGTTAAGGAATGATGATGATAAAATAGATGCGGGCATTATGGTTCTTCTTACGATTTTCCATTCAAATGGATAATATTTTCCATTCAAACATCATTAACTTTAAAGATATATAAACCCAAATAGAGAAGAGGCAACAGATTAGCAAAGCATTCTTCGTCATCACAACTGCCCATTTTCAAGTTTTAAAACATTGTCTTTTGAGCCAAAAGGAGCATCTTTCATGTAGTCTTGTTAAACAAAACATGAAAGAAAATACACCACAAAACAAGATATCATGATCAAAGAAAATATAGAATTGAACTAAAAGGCAACATGCATATCAAAAAATAAGAAAACAAAACAAAAGCATAGACTAGATGGAGAGCAGGTGCTAAATGAGTGCAAAAGTATACTATAATGCAACTAGACCTACTCCTAACTAACTAGCTAGAAGGTCAGGGCTAAGTGTAATGAAATGTCCAATGAAACCACTGTAATTGCTCCTAATCTGCAAACAAATAAAAATGATATAAAACAATGTGCAAAAGAGAAGATATGAACTTGAATAGCTTGCACAAAAGCTTGAGGGTCTTGTCTATAGGCATAAATATGTGTCATAACAACTAACCTAACCAACTTGCAACCTTACTTTTTCAATGAGTAGGATAATCAAACAAACTTGGGTGACTTATCGTGAATGTACCTTTAGTTGTGTTGTTTTACTTAGCAAACATCAAGAATTATCAAAGCTTGTTGTTAGCATTAGGGATTACGAAGTAAGATGCCTGCAACCAATCATAGACTTGATCATGAAATTAAAAACTATCCTCTTGAAAAACTTAAAATATTTAAGAAAATGAACTTTCAATTAATGCCATGGAATTGAGATGAGAATCTTGTAAGGGAAATTGAATCTGATCATATTCAAAAGACTTGTCAATATATTGAGGAAATGACAAGTATCTAAATTGATCCAAGTGGATATTGGTGGCCACTCACCTATTCCACTTGGACCCCCGCCATTGTTTCGTTCACTTTTCTTAATTATAGCACAATTTTAGTTTCCTTAATTATAGCAAAATTTACTATTTTTTTATTATACAAAAACATGTTCCTTTCACTCACTTTACAATCTAAAGTTGTAGTTCTTGAATAGATCTTTCTAATGACTTATCATATTCGTCAAACGGAGATAGTATTCAAAAGTTACGGCCTCGGGAAGTTGGTGTACCAATTTACCCCAACAAGGCCCATAGTTTCGGCGCTTCATCTCCTAGTGTTATGTTTTTTGATGTTTAGGGTTTTCCATTGTTTCTCAATGATAAATAGGATTTCGAGCCTCATTGTAACACAATTTAGAGGCATGTAGCCTACAAATCTCTTCTCAGAGATAAGCTACCATCACCCGAGCTAGTTTATTTCCATTTTGTATGTGGGCATATTTCAATTGTTTGATATTAATGAAATAAAGTTTTATTTTTGTTGCATCTTTGTGCTTATGTTTATAACTGTATTTTGTTTCATTCCTGCATAAGTCTGGATCATGAATAGTGAGACGATAAACCATAAAGATCAATCAATGCAAAACAACTATCATTTGATATGCTTGTGGGAAAAAGGTTAGTTGAATGATAGTTACTAGAACAAACATTATGATCAGACAGATCAATTAAGACATAAGATTCTTGATTAATGGATAATAGAGATAAATACATTTGAACAATTTTATAAATTCTTTGAACAATAGACTCATCTTCCTCACATGTTGAATGTGACAAACCATTTCCTTGTACTTGGTTACAAACTGAACTAGCATCACAATTATTGAAAGAAATGAAAATGAATTCTAGTATAGCAAGTACATGAATCTAGTCAAGATACAATGGGTGAAAAAGATGAATTTGATTCACCAAGTAACTCAAGCATTCACTAACACTAAAGAGGACATATGGTGCCATGATAAAAATGATTAGCATTATGGCATTCACAAGAAGAACTAGGACCTGATTATTTTCAAAAATATCTGATAGGTAAGAATATTTTGGTCGATGATAATCTTTAAAATGACCAACTTCATAGCTCTGTGTATCCATGGAAGATATATAATCGAAAACCGAGTTTGATAAAAGATATTTTCATGAATATAAATTAACTGACACAGACTGTTCAATCCAATAATAAACTGAATCTTGAGAAATAGAAAAACTATATCCGAAGTATTGAAAGTTTCTTAGGAAAGAGTTTGCATCCAATGAAACCATCCAAAGAAAAGAGTTTTGTGAGAAAATCTAGATCTGATGCGATTTTGGGATCTTATCAAGGTTGTGATAACTTGACATAACCATCAAGGAAAGTTTAAGTGCCTCAATCTCCTGATAAGTTATGGAACCTTGAAATGTGGGATAGCTACATTTTGAGAATGGATTCAGATCACAAATTGCATGTGGACGACTATTATCAGTTAAATTAACAAGATCATACTATCTGGATGGAATCCATCTATGTCACTAGCTTGATCATATTTGATAGCCTTAAAAAATAGATTACCTAAGTCATAAAAGTATTCTAATTGCAAATATATAGATGGAGAAATCTTATGAGCAACCTGACTTGAAGAATTGTCCTCATGCAAAATTGGACGTAATAAGGAATAGCATGGATGATGGATGATTTGATTACTTCCTACTTCACCATTGATGACCTCACTACCCTATGTCAATTGAAAATACTACTCATTAGATTATGAACTTAAAGAGCATGGAGTATATTAATCACAAGTTAATGCATTGAAATCAGTAGGGCATAAGGGATAGTGATCTGAAGAAGTTTCCATAGTACAATCCTATTTGACCAAATCAGATTACAAACCTAAATCTTTCAAATAAAATTGCCCTTGAGAAATTGAAAGACCAGTTGGTGCACTTGGGCATCCCTCATCATACACATTAATGGAGTCAGCATCATGAAAATGATGGTTACCTAAGACTTTACTTGATTGATTAGGAAAATTGATTTCATTTGATTTAATACCTATATTAATAGGTTCCAAATCAACTAAGAATGAAGGAACACCATCTTGACAAATAGGAATTTGAAAAAGAGAAGAAAGATCAAAATAATATTCACCTTTCTTCTTCTCTTCCTGTGAAATGCGACTACCTTGCACTTGATCACTTCTCGAGTTAGCAAACTAAGAATCAAAAGAGTTTGAAAGAGACTGATCAATAAAATAAAGGGGCAAGGGGTTATGAGAATCAAATGATAGAGGATGAAACATATCCCTTGAAGAGGCCATATTGTCAATTAAATTAGATTCAAGATTGAAGTTATGAGTATTAATATCATCTGAAAAATCAAGGGATGAGTCTTCACCTAAGGCATCGTGAACCATTCCAAGGTTTCCTCCATTGGATCTGGATCATGTAATGTGGATGAAGGTTGAAGAGACAAATCAATAATTTGGTTTCCGAATTTCCCAACTTCGACATCATCACAAGGGGGCACCCAAATTGGTAATGAGAAAGGAGGAGGACAAGGAACAAAAGGAATGACAGGTTCCTCCTATGAAATTAAAGGTATCTCCTGGTTAGCAAAATTTAGGAGAGTAGAAACATGAGGGGGTTTATATTCACTTTGTTTCAAGGATATTTGAGCCAAATGTTGAAACTTTTCCTTGAAGTAAAACCTATCCATATCTTCTTCAGGAAACTCATAAAATAGGCGAACGAATCTACTAGCAAAACCCTTGATTGATTTATCATGCTTCATTCTAAGTTGATTAATCCATTTATAAATATCTCAGTAATCATACCTATCAAAGGATTTATGAAGCTCCTTGAGGAATTGACCAAATGAATGAATTGAAGCATATGGTAAGGTATGACACCATTGTTTGACTCGAAATTCAAGGGTGAGGAAGAAAAACACACAAGCAACATCTTCACAATTGATTTCCTAAAATTCACAAAAATAAAGAAAGTTAGCTATATGTTCAGCTATGGATATTTCACCCTCACCTTCAAACTTTAATTGAGACAAGTTATAAAGAGGTTCATCGGGGATTAAAAGTTTACGATTGATTCTAATGGAAATCTAATGGAAAAACACCCCAACAAAATTATTTGAGGATGAACCATTTAAGATAAGAGATTCAAAATGGACTCAACGGGCACAACTTTTCATCTGACTCTCTTACTAGTGCCAAAATGTCAAAAATGTTGGAAATTCATCAACATACAGGGGGTCTCCCCAATATGAACTTCCAATTAGACCTCACACCATTTGGAGTAGGAGCCCCATCCGGAGTATTGGCCCGACCACCATAACTTAAGGTTTGCCTTGTCTGCAATGAATAACACAAGAAATTATGCACAAAACCTTTGTAATCAACAAGTAAGTTGAGATTGTGAAACAACGATTGCAATGTGTAAAAGGAGGCCTTCGTGAGAGGGGAGACAAATGTGGGTATCTAGAAGGAAAGTAATAGTACTATCCTAAGAAAGGAACATGAGAGCTGGAAAATATTCGCTAGTTATCTAGAGAAATTATTCAAATAGGCACAACAATCATTAAAGAAAATACAACACACATTCAACAAGATAAGCACCAAATCCAATGAAGTAGTTCAATTTCTTTAGTACATATGAACATAACATATACCACAAACATCTAAAGAAAATTCTTACAATATTCATGATACATGCATGAAAGTTTGTTGGCTCAATGAGCTTTTGATTATTAAGTGAAAGATCCAAGTACAAAATTACAATGATGAGACACTAACTCCAAGAGTGTAGCATTAAGTCACTTCTTGCTTCTCCAAAATAATTATCTTCTCTCCTATGCCAAGCTGAAGAAGCCAAGGCTAGCTCTCCAAAGTCTTAAGCCTCCAAAAATCCCTTTGTTTGAGTTATGATGTTTCTTTTATAACAAGAGGAATGACCTTTCATATCCACTATGACTCTTGAGCTACCCTCATGATCTTGGAATCCTAAATGACCTTTGAACTTCTATTGACACTTTGGTCCACATGTGACTTTTCATATTCCATATGTGACTCTTTGGCTTCCACATGTTTACATTTTTTCAATTTCCTTTTGATAATACATAATCACATTCCACATCATGTGGCATGATTCGTTGATACATTGGACTATGTGATGACACTTGTACAAGCCATAACTTGGAAATGATGACATGGAACTTCATGATGATGTGGCAATGTCAAGTTTCTCCCTTTATTGCTATGTATTGAATTCTTAATGGTAGATTGGATCAATACTTCATGTTTACCCTCCAAAGGGTAGTGGATCAGTATGGGACCTTCTGAGTCATCATGAAATTTCTTCATTCTATCATGGTCCAGGATCCGCTTCATGTACTCATGATGGTTCTTCTTCATGCTTCTTCTCTGCAAGTGCTTCTTTGTTCCTTATCCTTAACATCTTCCTTGAGCTTTCCAGATCAAAATTGTTTTGGTCTATGAAAAGGGTAATATGTAATTGCGAGTTGAAGGTAATCAAAGTCTTCGTTTTCATCTCTGGTGTTGCTCTGTTACCAATAGGCATGTTCAATACCCCGGTAGAGTCACTATAGGAACACACACATTGTTTTGTTGCCAGTGAGCCTGGTTAATTCCGCAACGAAGTTACTTGCTTCACCTCTCTATGCATGAAGCCTTTCTCTTCTTTCACCCTTTATTTATTTCAATATTCTTAGGCACTTATTTATTTGCCGGAGTGGAAGAGGGATCCTGACTTATTGAGAGCAGGAGAGGTTGTTCCTTCATAGACAATTATATATACCTTTGATATTGATTTTCTTGCTATTGATTTTCCCCTTTCCCTTCTCTACTCGGTTGGATTGGCAAGAAACACACCATTTAGTTACAACACTGAGTTAAGGAATGCGATGTTAAAATAGATGTGAGCATCATGTTCTTTCTTATGGATTTCCATTCGAATGGATCACATTTTCCATTCATACATCATTAAATTTAAATGTATATAAACCCAAATAGAGAAGAGGTAACAAATTAGCAAAGCATTGTTTTTCATCACAACTACCCCTTTTCAAGTTTTGAAGCATTGTCTTTTGAGCCAAAAGGATCACCTTTCATGCAGAGTCTTGTTAACCAAAACACGAAAGAAAATATTAGGATAAAAGAAAATGAAAATACAGAACTAAACTAAAATGCAACATGCAGAACAAAAAATAAGAAAAACAAAACAAAATCAAAGACTAAATGGAGAGTAGGTGCAAGACGAGTGCAAAAGTAAACTAGAATGCAACTAGACATGCTCCTAACCTAACCTCTAGAGGGTTAGGGTTAAGTGTAATGAAGTGTCCAATGAAACCATCGTAATTGATCCTAAACTACAAACACAAAGATGCACAGAATTAAAAATGATATATTTAAAAGCAATGTGCAAAAGAGAAGACATGAACTTGAATATCTTGCACAAAAGCTTGAAGGTCTTGTCTATAGGAAGAAAGGTGTGTCATAGCAACTAACCTGAACCAACTTGCAACCTTACTTTTTCGATGAGTAGGATAATCAAACAAACTTGGACGACTTCTCGTGAATGTACCTTCATTTGTGTTGTTTTACTTAGCAAACATTTGGAAAGTTCAAATCTTGTTGTTAACATTAGGGCTTCCTAAGTAAGATGCTTGTAGCCAATCATAGATTTGATCATGAAATTCAAAATAATCCTCTTGAAAACCCTAAAATATTTAGGTAAATGAACTTTCAATAGATTCCATGGAATCAAGATGAGAATATTGTGAGGGAAATTGAATCTGATCATATTCAGAAGACTTATCAAGATAGTGAGGACTTGACATAACCATTAGCAAAGGCTGAAGTGAATCAACAGCTTGAGAAGTACCCGAATAGTGAGATGATAAACCGTAGATATCAATCGATGCAAAAAAAAAACTACCATTCGATATACTAGTGGGAAAAACGTTAGTTGAATGATAGTTACTAGAACCAACATTATGATCAGACAGATCAATTAAGGCATAAGATTCTTGATTAATAGATAATAGAGATATATGCATTTGAACAGTTTTGCAAATGCTTTGAACAATAGAATTATATTCCTCACATGTTGAATGTGAAAAACCATTTCCTTGTACATGGTTACAAACTGAACTAGCATCACAATTATTGAAAGAAATGAAAATGAATGCTAGTATAGCAAATACATGAAACAAATCAAGATACAATGGGTGAAAAAGAGGAATTTGATCCACCAAGTAACTCAAGAATTCACTAAAACTCAAGAGGACATATGGTGCCATGATAAAAATTATTAGCATTATGAAATTCACAAGGACTAGGAGCTCATTATTTTCAAAAATATCTGATAGGTAAGAATCTAAGTATTAGGGGGTTTACGCAGTGCATTATATTATATATCATTTTGGGATTCAATATAAGTAAGTCATTCAAACGTATGACCATTTCCATGAGAGGTAGTCGTAACTGACTAATGTCTCATGATTTTTGAATAGTTCACTTAGCACTCATTGCAACGGGTGATGCTCACAGGGGTGAAGAAGTGGGATTGAAACTAGTGAAATGTGGAGAACGAATCACATAGCATCAATCATCACTTCCGGGGCTTGCACCCCGGTAACCATGACTTCCCAGGAGGTCACCCATCCCAGAACTCCTCTGGCTCAAGCGCGCTTAACTGTGGAGTTTTTTTTTTTTTCCCACAATCAAGCCCACTTAGCTTGCTACCCCATTTGCAAAACCTTAGCAAGTATTGTGCCTCATGAACCATTCAAGTAGAGATCCCTTGACTCTTTTTAAATTTAAGTATGGGGGTTTACGCAGTGCATTATATTAGATATCATTTTGGGATTCAACTGCGTTAAGTAAGTCATTCACGTATGACCATTTCCATGAGAGGTAGTCGTAACTGACTAATTTCTCATGATTTTTGAATAGTTCACTTAGCAATCATTGCATCGGGTGATGCTCACAGGGGTGAAGAAGTGGGATTGAAACTAGTGAAAAGTGGAGAACGAATCACATAGCATCAATCATCACTTCCGGGGCTTGCACCCGGTAACCAGGACTCCCAGGAGGTCACCCATCCCAGAACTCCTCTGGCTCAAGCGCGCTTAACTGTGGAGTTTTTCCCCACAATCAAGCCCACTTAGCTTGCTACCCCATTTGCAAAACCTTAGCAAGTATTGTGCCTCATGAACCATTCAAGTAGAGATCCCTTGACTCTTTTTGAATTTAAGTATGGGGGTTTACGCAGTGCATTAATTATCATTTTGGGATTCAACTGCGTTAGGTAAGTCATTCACGTATGACCATTTCCATGAGAGGTAGTCGTAACTGACTAATTTCTCATGATTTTTGAATAGTTCACTTAGCACTCATTGCAACGGGTGATGCTCACAGGGGTGAAGAAGTGGGATTGAAACTAGTGAAATGTGGAGAACGAATCACATAGCATCAATCATCACTTCCGGGGCTTGCACCCGGTAACCAGGACTTCCCAGGAGGTCACCCATCCCAGAACTCCTCTGGCTCAAGCGCGCTTAACTGTGGAGTTTTTTCCCACAATCAAGCCCACTTAGCTTGCTACCCCATTTGCAAAACCTTAGCAAGTATTGTGCCTCATGAACCATTCAAGTAGAGATCCCTTGACTCTTTTTGATTTAAGTATGGGGTTTACGCAGTGTATTATATTAGATATTATTTTGGGATTCAACTGCGTTAAGTAAGTCATTCACGTATGACCATTTCCATGAGAGGTAGTCGTAACTGACTAATTTCTCATGATTTTTGAATAGTTCACTTAGCACTCATTGCATCGGTGATGCTCACAGGGGT
>APFE030802949.1:106024-159055 GCA_000404065.3 Pinus taeda
CCAAAAATCCCTTTGTTTGAGTTATGATGTTTCTTTTATAACAAGAGGAATGACCTTTCATATCCACTATGACTCTTGAGCTACCCTCATGATCTTGGAATCCTAAATGACCTTTGAACTTCTATTGACACTTTGGTCCACATGTGACTTTTCATATTCCATATGTGACTCTTTGGCTTCCACATGTTTACATTTTTTCAATTTCCTTTTGATAATACATAATCACATTCCACATCATGTGGCATGATTCGTTGATACATTGGACTATGTGATGACACTTGTACAAGCCATAACTTGGAAATGATGACATGGAACTTCATGATGATGTGGCAATGTCAAGTTTCTCCCTTTATTGCTATGTATTGAATTCTTAATGGTAGATTGGATCAATACTTCATGTTTACCCTCCAAAGGGTAGTGGATCAGTATGGGACCTTCTGAGTCATCATGAAATTTCTTCATTCTATCATGGTCCAGGATCCGCTTCATGTACTCATGATGGTTCTTCTTCATGCTTCTTCTCTGCAAGTGCTTCTTTGTTCCTTATCCTTAACATCTTCCTTGAGCTTTCCAGATCAAAATTGTTTTGGTCTATGAAAAGGGTAATATGTAATTGCGAGTTGAAGGTAATCAAAGTCTTCGTTTTCATCTCTGGTGTTGCTCTGTTACCAATAGGCATGTTCAATACCCCGGTAGAGTCACTATAGGAACACACACATTGTTTTGTTGCCAGTGAGCCTGGTTAATTCCGCAACGAAGTTACTTGCTTCACCTCTCTATGCATGAAGCCTTTCTCTTCTTTCACCCTTTATTTATTTCAATATTCTTAGGCACTTATTTATTTGCCGGAGTGGAAGAGGGATCCTGACTTATTGAGAGCAGGAGAGGTTGTTCCTTCATAGACAATTATATATACCTTTGATATTGATTTTCTTGCTATTGATTTTCCCCTTTCCCTTCTCTACTCGGTTGGATTGGCAAGAAACACACCATTTAGTTACAACACTGAGTTAAGGAATGCGATGTTAAAATAGATGTGAGCATCATGTTCTTTCTTATGGATTTCCATTCGAATGGATCACATTTTCCATTCATACATCATTAAATTTAAATGTATATAAACCCAAATAGAGAAGAGGTAACAAATTAGCAAAGCATTGTTTTTCATCACAACTACCCCTTTTCAAGTTTTGAAGCATTGTCTTTTTCATCACAACTACCCCTTTTCAAGTTTTGAAGCATTGTCTTTTGAGCCAAAAGGATCACCTTTCATGCAGAGTCTTGTTAACCAAAACACGAAAGAAAATATTAGGATAAAAGAAAATGAAAATACAGAACTAAACTAAAATGCAACATGCAGAACAAAAAATAAGAAAAACAAAACAAAATCAAAGACTAAATGGAGAGTAGGTGCAAGACGAGTGCAAAAGTAAACTAGAATGCAACTAGACATGCTCCTAACCTAACCTCTAGAGGGTTAGGGTTAAGTGTAATGAAGTGTCCAATGAAACCATCGTAATTGATCCTAAACTACAAACACAAAGATGCACAGAATTAAAAATGATATATTTAAAAGCAATGTGCAAAAGAGAAGACATGAACTTGAATATCTTGCACAAAAGCTTGAAGGTCTTGTCTATAGGAAGAAAGGTGTGTCATAGCAACTAACCTGAACCAACTTGCAACCTTACTTTTTCGATGAGTAGGATAATCAAACAAACTTGGACGACTTCTCGTGAATGTACCTTCATTTGTGTTGTTTTACTTAGCAAACATTTGGAAAGTTCAAATCTTGTTGTTAACATTAGGGCTTCCTAAGTAAGATGCTTGTAGCCAATCATAGATTTGATCATGAAATTCAAAATAATCCTCTTGAAAACCCTAAAATATTTAGGTAAATGAACTTTCAATAGATTCCATGGAATCAAGATGAGAATATTGTGAGGGAAATTGAATCTGATCATATTCAGAAGACTTATCAAGATAGTGAGGACTTGACATAACCATTAGCAAAGGCTGAAGTGAATCAACAGCTTGAGAAGTACCCGAATAGTGAGATGATAAACCGTAGATATCAATCGATGCAAAAAAAAAACTACCATTCGATATACTAGTGGGAAAAACGTTAGTTGAATGATAGTTACTAGAACCAACATTATGATCAGACAGATCAATTAAGGCATAAGATTCTTGATTAATAGATAATAGAGATATATGCATTTGAACAGTTTTGCAAATGCTTTGAACAATAGAATTATATTCCTCACATGTTGAATGTGAAAAACCATTTCCTTGTACATGGTTACAAACTGAACTAGCATCACAATTATTGAAAGAAATGAAAATGAATGCTAGTATAGCAAATACATGAAACAAATCAAGATACAATGGGTGAAAAAGAGGAATTTGATCCACCAAGTAACTCAAGAATTCACTAAAACTCAAGAGGACATATGGTGCCATGATAAAAATTATTAGCATTATGAAATTCACAAGGACTAGGAGCTCATTATTTTCAAAAATATCTGATAGGTAAGAATCTAAGTATTAGGGGGTTTACGCAGTGCATTATATTATATATCATTTTGGGATTCAATTGTGTTAAGTAAGTCATTCATGTATGACCATTTCCATGAGAGGTAGTCGTAACTGACTAATTTCTCATGATTTTTGAATAGTCCACTTAGCACTCATTGCATTGGGTGATGTTCACAGGGGTGAAGAAGTGGGATTGAAACTAGTGAAATGAATCACATTGGGTCAATCATCACTTCCGGGGCTTGCACCCGGTAACCAAAGGCGATCTGGGATGGGTGACCTCCCGGGAAGTCCTGGTTACCTGGTGCAAGCCCCTGAAGTGATGATTGACCCTATGTGATTCATTTCACTAGTTTCAATCCCACTTCTTCACCCCTATGAGCATCACCCAATGCAATGAGTGCTAAGTGGACTATTCAAAAATCATGAGAAATTAGTCAGTTACGATTATCTCTCATGGAAATGGTCATACGTGAATGACTTACTTAACGCAGTTGAATCCCAAAATGATATCTAATATAATGCACTGCGTAAACCCCCTAATACTTAAATTAAAAAAAAGAGTGAAGGGATCTCTTCTTGAATGGTTCATGAGGCACAATACTTGCTAAGGTTTTTCAAATGGGGTAGCAAGCTAAGTGGGCTTGATTGTGGGGAAAACTCCATAGTTAAGCATGCTTGAGCCAAAGGCGATTTGGGATGGGTGACCTCCCTATAAGTCCTGGTTACTAGGTGCAAGCCCTGAAAGTGATGATTGACCCTATGTGAGTCATTTCACTAGTTTCAATCCCACTTCTTCACCCTTGTGAGCATCACCAGATGCAATGAGTGCTAAGTGGACTATTCAAAAATCATGAGAAAATAGTCAGTTACGACTACCTCTCATGGAAATGGTCATATGTGAATGACTTATTTAATGCAGTGGAATCCCAAAATGATATCTAATATAATGCACTGCATAAACCCCCTAATACTTAAATTCAAAAAAAGAGTGAAGGGATCTCTTCTTGAATGGTTCATGAGGCACAATACTTGCTAAGGTTTTGCAAATGGAGTAGCAAGCTAAGTGGGCTTGATTGTGGCGAAAACTCCACAGTTAAGCGCGCTTGAGCCAGAGGAGATCTAGGATGGGTGACCTCCTGGGAAGTCTTGGTTACTGAGTGCAAGCCCCGGAAGTGATGATTGACCCTATGTGATTCATTTCACTAGTTTCAATCCCAGTTGTTCACCCATGTGAGCATCACTTGATGCAATGAGTGTTAAGTGGACTATTCAAAAATCATGAGAAATTAATCAGTTACGACTACCTCTAATGGAAATGGTCATACGTGAATGACTTATTTAACATGGTTGAATCCCAAAATGATATCTAATATAATGCACTCTGTAAACCCCCTAAAACTTAAATTCAAAAAAAGAGTGAAGGGATCTCTTCTTGAATGGTTCATGAGGCACAATACTTGCTAACGTTTTGCAAATGGGGAAAACTCCACAGTTAAGCGTGCTTGAGCCAGAGGCGATCTAGGATGGGTGACCTCCTGGGAAGTCCTGGTTACCGGGTGCAAGCCCCGGAAGTGATGATTGACCCTATGTGATTCATTTCACTAGTTTCAATCCCACTTCTTCACCCCCGTGAGCATCATCCGATGCAATGAGTGCTAATTGGACTATTCAAAAATCATGAGAAATTAGTCAGTTACGACTACCTCTCATGGAAATGGTCATACGTGAATGACTTACTTAACGCAGTTGAATCCCAAAATGATATCTCGAGTAAGAATCTTTTGGTCGATGATAATCTTTAAAATGATCATCTTCATAGCTATGTTTATCCATGGAAGATATATAATCCAAACCGCATTTTGATACAAGATATTTGCATGAAGATAAATTAACTGAAACAAACTCCTCAATCCGATAAAAAATCAAATCTTTAGAAATAGAAAAACTATATATGAAGTACCAAAAGTTTCTCAAGAAAGAGTTTGCATCCACTGAAACTATGCAAAGAAAATATAGTTGTGAGAAAATCTAGATCTAGCTTGATTTGGGGATCTTATTAGGATTGTGAGAACCTGACATAACTATCAACGACAGTTGAAGTGCCTCAACCTGATAAGTTTTGAAACCTTGAAAGGTGGGATAGCTACATTTTGAGAATGGAGTTAGGCCAAATTACATGTGGAAGAATATTATCAATTAAATTAATAGGCTCACTACTATTTGGATGAAAACGATATACATTACTAGTTAGATCATAATTTATAGCCTTAACAAATACATTACCCAAGTCATACAAGTCTTCTAATTGCAAATCTATAGATGGAGAAATATTATGAGCAACCTGATTTGAAGAATTGTCCTCATGCAAAACTGGAAATAATAAGGAACAGAATGGATGATGGATGATTTGATTTCTTCCTAGTTCATCATGGATGACCTCATTACCCTGTGTTAATTAAAAATGCTACTCATTATATGATGAACTTAAAGAGAATGGAGTATCTTCATCACAAGTTAATGCATTGAAATCAGTAGGGCACAAATGATAATTCATCGAATGACCAAGATTATTATCCAATGAGGTAAAATCATTGACTGGTTAAAGGACTCACATAACTACAATGATCTCTAACAACTTTTGAAACCAAATAAATGTATATCTAACCAACTAAGTAGAAAACTGTAAAAAATTTGTATTTTATTTTTTATGAAAAACTTTAAGCAATAAAGCTATTTCCCTAAAAGGAAAATTTGTTCAGGAGACATATATCAATCAAACATGCACAACTGCAGATCCCTGATCAGTCTACAAGCAAATTTCCCAACCCATGAGGTCACAGAATAGTCTGTTTATCAAGAAATGGCTGGCTAACGCACTGTAACAGAGAGTATAGAGAGTTAGTGACTGCACTAACGCTCTGTGTGCAAGGCCACAATGCTTTATAAAGCATTGCTTACATTGGCAAGGTGTGTTAGTGAGGAATAGGCTTGAAAAATAAGGTTGTGGGGATCAGATCTAAGGCTGAGCACAGAGAGAAGGGTGCTGTATAGTCCCGAGTGGTCAAAAAGGAGATCAAGAAGTACAAGAAGGCCTGGAAGAAAGAGAGATCTAGGAATTTTCTGGGAGAAAATCGGGAACTAAGTGTAGTCTCCAGTGGAGTTGCCAATTCTACTATAAGGATTAATTCAAAGGTGTTTGGTGATGGATACACCCTCAAGGATCTTCCCGGGATCCTTGGCAGGAAGTCAAATTAGTTGTAGCTGGCCCAGAGATACATGCACATATCTGTATTAGTGAAATGAGAATCGAAGTAGGAAAAAGGATTGTTACCTCAGGTCTTGGTGTGGTGTTGCTAGAGAGCACAAATTAGTGGAGTATAAGACCCCTCATCTAGCTCCAAGATCATTAGCTGCACATAAACAAGACAAGGCGTAATATCACAACATATAACTTAAACAATCAATACATTAATACATAGGGATATCTAACTGCATACATCTAAGCCACTCACAATACCAACGCCATGGAGTGGACAACACAATTTCAGGTTTATATTAATGATAGAAAAGAGTGATTACAACCATCGGTTGCATTAGGCTTCCCTTACTCCTCCAGCTCCTCTCTCTCTCTCTCTTCTTAACCTCTTGAAGAGCCAATGTATAATACTAGCTTCGACAATCAAATAGGCAATCCTTTCAATAGTTTCGACCCCTTTTCACAATGGCCCTAGCCACAAATATATAGCATGAGAAGATAAGCCTTTTCCAAATCCTTCATGAGCTCCTTTGGGCAAAAGTAGAGATGCTTCCATGCTTTTGTGCTCTTTCCCTGTTTGTAGTATCCATTAGGAATAATAATTCCTCCAAACAGGTCGAATCTGGAGTTTCCCTGCTTTTATGAGCTGACATAGGAGTGAATATAAGGATATTTCTTGGTCAGCTTTCTCCTTTGACCTTCAGAAACTCACTTAAGTTGACTAACGCTCTTCCCATGGGGGATTCACTCACTGAACCTCTAACCTATCATGTATGTTCATGGCATATTAAACAATACCCTTAATTTGACTACATATTGGAAAATACCCCTAAAAATCACATTATTTAACCCCCTACCAATACAAACCCAATACACCTTCCCAATTTAAAATACCCCTACTTCCACTAGATATTATAGGTATCCATTTTTTCATTAACATTTTTTATATCCCTTTATTTTTTTCATTAACTTTGAGCTCCATTTTTTATAGCCACCAATATAAAAGCCCTTTACCCCTTATATATCCCCCAATATATTATGCCATTTTTTCCTCAATATATATCCCTCAATATGAACCCACATGATATGGTATTGCTCCCCCAGTGAAGATCCTGTGGCTCTTCCTGAGGCAATAGACAGAGTTACCCTAGGGAGTAACGCACCTAATGCATGGCTAGGAAGCTTTGTAAAGCAGGTTGCTAGTTCCTGGAGAGCGTTAGATTGACAAATAGGCCTGTGAACTTGGTCAATCTTTCAATCATCTTGCGCTTCTCCTCTGAGCTGATGAGGAGGTCATTTTCCTGTATAACAATGATGTTCCTACATTCTTTTTTGATTAGGAATCTTGTGACCCTGGTTATTAGTGAAATGAAATCAATATGTTTAATCAAATATAATTCTCAGATGACAATTATCCTGTCACCAATGAATCCTTTGGTTTAGGTAGTGATGAGTATCTGTGTACATCTATCTATCTATTGATTTCTTAAGAAGCCTTGGATTTGCAAAGCTTGAATCTAGAATTTGACCGAATAAAGAAATAATCTCTTATTGAAGATTACTTCCTTAACTCACCACCCTTTATGTCCAAATACAGTTAATGAATCGAATGATGATGAAAATATTCCATGTTCTTCAAACTCACAATCTAATGAATTGAATTCGAAGTTGACACAAGGTGGATAAGATAATGTAATCATTGAACATCTTTCTTATAGTTTGCAATCTCTGGTCCTAAATGGGATTAATTCATTTTCTCAGGTTTTTCATGAGACTCTTTAGATCTATGCATCTTTAGTTATACATCATGAAGAATCTTATGACTTAGGTGATTTATTTGGTGATGTTGAAACATTCGATGAAACTATTGATTCTGATGGTTGCCATCTGATTCATAATGATCTTGTTGGAAAACTAATGATAGTTGTCTTCATACAAATGTTGTCTTGACCATGTTTTCAAAATTCAATCGTCGGACATTTGAAATTTTGGGGACTTGTTAAGAAGTTGTGGCACTTCAGCTTCGGCTGATGGTTATGTCAAGTTCTCACAATCTTGATGGGATCTTCAAACTAGGTCATATTAGAATTTTCTCAAATAATTTTTTTATCATTATTGTTTCATTAGATGTAAGCTCACTCTTCAAGTATTTTCAACATTTTTGAGTTAATTATCTTAGTCCTTAGGATAGAGTTCCTCATCGGATAAAATATTTGTGTTTGACTGATTCATCATCATGCAAATCCCTTGTATTAAATATAGGGTTGGAATGCACATCTTTCATGGATGCACATAGATTTGAAGCCTATCACCATGATTATTAAGACAAATACCATCACCAGCTTAAAGATTTCTCCTTGTCAAACTCTTCTGTGAATGATCAGTTTCTTATCTCGCTAGTGTATGTTATGAGTTTAATCATTTTTTTGGCACAATCAATCCTTTTGACTGTGATTCAATTCTTGAATCAACTGGCAGAGAAAGGCTTGTGTGCTACAAAGCTAATTTCTCACATTTATATGAACGTTGGATGTGATTTGACATATGCTTCTAATATTTTGTTAGCCTAGTATCTTAATTGGTTTCCTGACTGATTTACAATGCCAACAATTGTTTCTAATCCCCGAATCTTTCATGTTTTTGGTTTAGTGCATGACCAGATACAATGGGAACCAATAGAGAATCGAGAATCTTATGTGCCAATCCACCAATCTGATCATAATACTATCATTAACAACTATATTTTAACCAACCATTTTCCCACCGGTGTATCTAATGATAGTTGTTTTACATTTATTGATCTCATCAAGGCCATAAATTCTTATGATTCATTATTTCACTACTCAAATGCTTGTCAAGAAGTCGAGGCACTTCAATTTCCTTTGATGGTTATGTCACGTACTCACGATCTTCAAAAAGTTTCTGAATGAGGTGAGTTCAATTTTCTATCGTAAGATTCTCTATATAATTCAATTGCACTGATTGAAAGATCACTTTCCCTAGAGTTTTAGGGTTTTTAAAAGGGTTGTTTTGAATCTCATGAATGAATCGTTAATTGGCTAGAGGAATCTTATATAGCAAGCTTTGTCATAAATAAGAAGTTTCAATCTTACTTGATGTTTGCTAAGAATGAAAATATGGATGAATGTACATGCATGGGATGCTTTCAGTGTTTGTATGCTCATTGTATTATCCAATGAGGTAAAACCACTGACTGGTTAAAGGAATCATTTATAACACACCTTTCTATCAGTAGGCAAAACCTTCAATTTATTGTGCAAGTTATTTAGGTAGACAACTTTATTTCTTCATATTGCCTTATACTATTAGTAATCACTTATATCTTTCTTCTTGCACGCCATGAACAACTCTAGTGGCTACATTGGAAACTTGAATTTACATATTCCTGACCTTTTAGTTAAATAAATTAGAGGTTAGGTCTACTTTCAATCTAGCTATTTTTGAGTTGCATTATAGAACTAGTCTTTACTTTTCTTTCTTATTTTATGTCTTTTATGTTATGTCCCTTTCTTTCATGTCTTTGCTCATGTTTTGTTTTTACTAAGACCATGTATGAAAGTTTTCTTGTTTGGCTCTATGGTAATGTGGCAAAATTTGAAAGGGAAACTATGACAACTGGCAACACTTGGCTTACTTTTGGTCTACTTATTTGTTTGGGCCTAAATATCTTTTAAGGTCAATGACGCATGTATGGAAAATATGTTTCATCCTAAGTGAATGATCAACCAGATCTACAATGCTTATATCTATACCGATATCTTCTTTCCTTGAATCGACTTTTGTATTTATTGGTCTTAACGTGTCATCTCAGTTGAGTAGAGAAGGGATAGGAGGAAAAACTTAAGAAAATATATTAATTCCAGAGGTGCATGCATGAGAGTCTTTGCAAAACAAGGAACAACCTCCCTTGCTCGTAAAATAAGTCAGGATACCTCTTTTTCCTTTGGCGAGATAAACACCGATAAAATTCCAATGAGAATGAAGTTAAAAAACATATAATGGGTGAAAGAAGAGAAAGGCTTCCTATGCAAAAAGGTGAAGCAAGCAACATTGCCAAGGTACTAAACAAGCTCGCTCGTAGCAAAGCAATGCTTGTGATTCCTTGAAGTGACTCCACCAAGGTATTGAATAGGCCAGGTGGTAACGAAGCAACACTAGAGATGTTACTAAAACTCTGAATACCTTAAAGTCGCAGAACTAATATACTCCTACTCCATAATCAAAACAACTAAAGTTTGACTAATCTTTTGAAGTATTAAGTCGAAAAGAGGAATAGAAGGGAATACGTATTTAAAATGGATAAGCAATGAAGATAGGGTGATCAATAGATTGATACAATATTTGCAGAAGGCTAGAACTCATGATCAAGGTTAGACCTAAACAGAGAAGTTGGGGTTTTTCTAGTGTGTCCCCAAGGGTTGTAGCTGCTACAGCCCCTTCCAAAAAATTTCCTACATTCAAATTTTGGACCCTCCTTATGACAATGTCATCTTTCATTTTAACTCATCAATGTCATGCTCAGTGATGTTGTTTAAGTGTTCAAGTCTTCCTTTAGGAATCCTAAGTGTTGCAAATACTTTCTTTCACATGCCCAACTCTTGATACCTTCATAACACACTTCTCATAAGTAGACTTTGCGTATTATTGGGAGACAAGAAAGCACACCTCTTGTCAATGTACAATCATTATGCAGTTCCCAGAGACAGTCATTGTGAAATCCTCGCCGACAATGACTACAATCCTTGCTGACAGTGATTGTGCAATCCTTGTTGACAGTGATTGAGAAATACTTGCTAATAGTCACTCTGCAATCTCTCAAGTCAACGTTGTCACTCTTCAGAAGAATTCAACTCACTCTTGAGTCCTAATTTCCCGACATGCACTAAGCACACTCGTAAACCATAGCCCTAATTGCATGTCTTCTTTCCCTATATAAAGAGACCATCTTAGATCTCTCCCTATATAAGGAGACCATCTCTAGATCATAGTCACTCAAACCTTGATGCTTACATGTTCCCACTACGTAAAGCCTTGATCAACCCTGACCTATGTTTCACATTGCGCACTCCTAGTGGAGAGTAAGGTCACCTCAATCCCCTTGCAGTGGAAACCTACACAACACCAAGAGACTCATTCTCTTATGCATTATGCATCCTTAGTAAGCAAGCCTGTCACCCTCGTCTCCTGGACTTGCCCTCTGTGAAAATCCTGGATGAGCCTTCCCTTCATTGTGCATTGCGCAATCCTAGTAGACAAAAGGGTAATCCCTTGGCCCTTACAATGGTAACCTGCACAATACCTCCTCAAAAAATAACATTGCAACAACATAATCAAATTCAAGACCCTAGTTATACTAAATCTAGAAGTTAAGAAATCATCCCACAATTGACGCAATGAACACAACATTGTAATTGCCTTATATTCACCATTCAATTTAACATCCATACTACTCAACTGGAAAATAAGTGTACTAAACACATTCAAATGATATACATTTTTCAGACCTTCTTTCATTTTTAGACTATATAGATGTTTCTTCAATTATATATGATTCATCAGGGACTTCATCATATAATTACTTTCCATCTTACTCCATAACCCTGTTGTTTTTACTTTTCTAATAGTGTTAAACAAAACTTAATTTGCAAGACATAACTAAATTGTACTAAGGGTACCAGCATCTAGGTCTTCCGATTCTTCATTAGCAATAGTTGCAAATTTGTTCCTCCTTACATCTAACACCTTATACAACATTGTTCGTACCAACAAATTTCATTTTTTTAGTTTCCATAATTTGAAAATATTTTTATTATTGAATTTTTCAAACTCAAATTTGGTACTCATCACTAGTGGGTGTCCAAATTGGCATAGTTTCAACACTTTCCCATAACCTTTGTTATTCCATATTTCCACTTTGCATTCCTCCCTTACACATTTTTCATCCATTATTACCCTATTTTTGGTGTAGGTATGAATAATCTCTTTTCACCACTTTTACACTTATTCTTATGCATCATGTTGTGAAATTGTCATCTTTCATACTAACATTGTGAGGTAGGAGAAAAATTCAGGGGCTACAACTCCTTTGTGTAGTTGCAACCCCACAACAAGTGCTTGTAGTCGATATACAGATGTTGTAACTCCTCAAACCAAGATAGGCAAGTGTTGTGACTCTTCTTCATGCCATTGCTACAACTCCTCTATGTCACTGTAACTTTAGCATAGCCACTTACAAAATAAAAGAATATTGCAACTTGCTCATGACCAATGAAGTTGTTGCAACTCATGAATGCCACGTTGCAAATGGAATCCCTAGTCTTTGCATTATTGCAACTCTGGCATACTACACCAACTCATTGGTCAATGCTCCAATAGTACACTCAGCATGAATCTCTCACGATGGAAGATGATTGAGGCAGGTGGGTGGTTGATTAAGAAGGACAACTAATTTGCTAATAACACCCAACTAATGCAAGTCAACTTTTATTTAATTCATACACATAGATTCTCGCTCCAAATTAATTATTTTTATTGTGTTAATTGAAAGGAAAAATCACACACCCCATTTCACAAACCTGGTTTCTCAAATCCCTTTTTTCACATTTGGTTTCTTGACCATTTATGTCTCTTCAAAACAATATATAGTCTCCAAAAGAAATCAACTTTGAAATATAAGCATTCAAACTTCCACCAAATTTAAAATTTTTATATATGCTTCCATAAATTTTTAAAAATGTACTTTACCACGTATTAAGGCTTACGATACTTATTGAAACATGTGGATTTATTGCTTGGACAATGTGGCTAGGGTTTTTCCATGTCTCGCAGGTGAATATGCTCCCTTTGTAGCTTCACTGTTTTTCTTCTCGAGTGGCTCAAACTACAAAGTTTGACTATAAGGTTAGAGAAGTATTAAAAATATTGTAAACTACAAAGTTTGACTATAAGGTTAGTGAAGTATTAAAAATATTGTAAGTAATAGTGCGTTTTCATTTCCGTGCCTTTTGACATTGGGTTTCAATGACATGCACGTAAGTAAAATTGAAAATGTACAAGAGTTGTACCAGCCTCTTGAAAATGTACAAAATGAGAGCTGTACCACCCATAAATTCAAACAAAACAAAATAAGAATTGTTGTCTTGCACATACTATCGTGGCAACAAACGCTAACTTAAGATCGTTTGTCGTTTATCTCAATAGTTGAGCAAACCTTGGCGTACTCGTATCTTATTTTGACTTCAATCTTCAAAGAATTTGGAAAAAGTCCTAGAGATTGGAAGGTTATACGGAGGGATGTAAAATCAGATTGTAGTGTTTAAAAAAGTGCTAATGGTAAAAGTTCAAAGTTGGAACAAAAAACATTTCTAGTACTTAGCAGATATTAAATTTTTTTCGATGTTCAAGAATGACTAAAATAAAATAATAAAAAGTAGATTTCCAGGTGTCTTAACAGTCCTTTAGTCTATTACAACGAATTATTCCAAATGATAAGCCAAGTAAGGTTTAGGGTTTAGTGTTTTGGGAATGATATCTTAATCAATGGAGAGATTATAAAGAAATTTTTTCTCTGTTATGTAGTGCTTCATGCATGAGTATAAGTTCTTCAAAATCTTTTTTTATGAGCTTAAATGTTTATGAGTAGGTGATTTTAGAAGTTCTTTCTTTTAAAGAATTGAGGTTGGAGGTTGGCTTTGTTTATCTTGGTTATTATCTAAAGTCAAATTATTATTCCATTGTAGATTTGGAATTGGTTTTATAAGAAAATTGTAAATTGTATTAGCAATTGGTGTTATAGATGGTTGTTTTTTGGAGGTAGGCTTACTTTGCTAAAGTTTGTGTTGGTGAGTATTTTGGTATACTGGTTATTACTCGCAAAAGTAGTGAAAGCATCTCTTAACAAATTTAGATAGTCTATATTTCATTTTTTGTGGTTTGGATTGAAGACTTTTGGAGGGTATCATTTAGCTGGGTGGAAAAATTTGTCTTTGTCGATTGAATATGGGGGTTGGGGAATTACAAATCTTCTTCGGTTTAGTTAAGCGTTAACAATGAAAAGTTTGTGGGATCGGGTTGGTGAAGTTCTATTATTGTTGGTAAGTATCTAAAAGGTAGTTTTTTTTTTTTTTTTTTGGTCTCAGAGATTTGTGCTTGAAAAAGAAGCCTCCAATATTTGGAGAGGTATGCAATCTTTGTTCCCTAGAATAAAAAATGGGCTTCTTGGTAATTAGGGACTGGGTGTTTGGTTTGATTGGAAAGGAGCAATTTATAGGAGTATCTCACTGTTGTAGGCTCTCGCGAGACTTAATTCATCAACTGAATCGACAAGGGAAATTCTTCATTTGTTAGGTTTACAAGTGTTCTGAATTCGGCTTTGATAATGGTTAGTCGTTGTCTGCCGGAGTTATAGGATTAACACGTTTAAGTGCATTTGAATGGGATGCTTTTGTTGAGAAGTTGAGAATTGCAAGAATTTTCCTTAAAGATGCAACAAATTCTCTTGTGTAGAGATGGAATTCCAGTACAGGTCAAATTACAGCAAGGTTAGCTTATCAAGTGATTATTAGTTCAAATGGTTTCTATAGAGAGCGTTGAAATCTATGTGGAAGTGGTCAATGCATTTGAAAATTTGTTGCTTTGGATGGTTGAGTTTAGAAGGTAATATTTTAACATGGAATAATCTATTAAAAGGGGGTTTTAGTGGTCCCTGTATATGCTTGTTGTGCAAACAGATTGAGGAAACAATTGCACAGATGTTTTTCCAATGTCAATTTGCTCAAATTGTGTGGAATTATATTGGTGAATATTTGAATATCATTGATGTAGGTCCATTAGGAAGCTTACAAACATGTTTACTTTGGTGGAAAAAAATTAATGCTTAGTGGAAATCTCTTCCTTTCTTCATTGCATGGGGAATTTAGAAAGTTAGAAATAAGATGGTTTTTGAAGATAAAGCTCTTCCCTTGTCTTTGTTGTGTGGTTATATTATTGGGTTTTTTTTAATATTTAAAAGATGAAAGGAGTAAAACGTGGAAAACTTCTCCTTTGCTTCCTATTTCCATAGGAAGTGTAGTAGGATATTTTGATGGGGCTTAGCAAGGGGGGGTCTGTGAGGCTAAAGCGATGATTAGATTCATTCATAAAGCCCAGTGTTTTGTTTGGATAAATGGTGGTAAGAGGTCTAACACCAAAGCTGAAGTTTTAGGATGTTGGATACTTCTTCTGTTGGTAATATCTTTGAAGAGTGGTGATATGCAGGTATATGGTGATTCTCAAGTAGTAATTGAATGTGTGCTAGGAAAAATAGATTGCAGGGGATTTATCTTTAGGGTTGGATGATGAGGATTAATAGGTTGAAGGATAATTTCTAGGTTTTGAGATTTAATCATATCTATAGACAATGGAATGGGAGTGCTGATAAACTCTCAAAGAAGGCAATTTCTGAAGATGAAGGATTCATATTTTTGGAGAAGTGGGTAGACTTCAAGTGCATTTATCTTAGAAAATTTGGGATTCCTTATGGTTATTACCTCATTCATGAGGTGGATTAACTACTTTATATTATATAGAGCCTGTTGCGGTCTCAAGAATTTACCCTAGAGTAGATGATTTTTATGTTGTGCTCTTTCTGATGATCACTTTTCGGATGTTTTTTGTAATCATCGAGCTATGTTGGAAGAATAGCCTTAATTTTTTGGAACTATGGTTTTAAGGTTATTTTGACTAAAGAAATTATCAGTTTTTTTGTTTTATCAGTAACTGTACTCTTTTTCATATTTTCAATGAAAGAGTGTTTTTCATTTTGGGAAAAAAATACTAATAGTGGATTATTGTGCAACATTATGGAGCAAAATATTACAATGAAAGAGTTGTCAAGGCTAAAGGAGAGCAAGGAATGCATGGGTTATTAAATCGAAAACAAGGAAAGAAATAGAATCAACTATTTTGTAACAGCCCAAAATAAATATGTAATTGACTTGCTAATTAGCATTAAATTCAAATCAGAGTGGCACTTACCTGTGTTACCTGTGGTTGACATCTGCTAATGGAAACATGGTTTTGGGAATGACTCTCCACCCAATCTTAGGCTCAATTGCGCAAGGACTTGCTACAATTGGCCACCCCCAAGCCCTCAATCAACGTACTACTACTAGTGACTCCTCTGTCTTAGAACACCATTCTCCCAAGATAATGAAAGATAGAATCTTGGAATGATGGAATGCCTCCCATCCTCCTCACCATCTAATAAATAGAGCAAACATTGGAAGGGGAACCACATGCATACACTCCATGTGTCTACATGCAACTTTATTGCTTTCTTGTTTTATTTGTTTTGTTTTTACTTTTTGATACTGTTTTTTTTTTACTGTTTTCTTGTTTTATTTCTTTTATTTATATTTATTTAAAGCATGTAATTAATTTATTATTTATTTATTTATTTATTGTTTTATTATTCACTATTATTATTTATTTATTTATTATTAAGGGACATTACATACTCTCTCACTTTAAGGAAACTTTTGTCCGAAGTTAGTTGAATTATTATTATTTTTTTATTATTATATTATTATTAAGGGACATTACATACTCTCCCACTTTAAGGAACTTCTTCCCGAAGTTAAGTTGAATTATTTATTATTTTTATTGTTTATTAATTATTATTAAGGACATTACATTTATTTTGTTATTTATTATGTCATGTAATAGTCCTGGCACCCTCTGCTGAACTAGTATAACCAGCAGACATTGAAAGTTTCACAACATCCGGGAAATCCCAAGGAATCTCTGCTCTTTTTCCCACTCTCGGAATCAGGAATAAGCCTTCCATTTTCAGAATCAAGCATAAGCATCCTCGATCTGTATCCTAGTCCAAGGCTGGCTCCAAGGCTTGAGACTAACTCAGACCTCATTTGCCCCTAGACAGGCATCCGGTACGGTACTCAATTACTCCGGGCATCTCGCAAGGCTGGCCCACTCCCTCCACAACTACTAAGGCGCACAACCCCAGGCATCGAATTCCTTACACCCCCACCAGACTTCGGCATCCCAATCCAATAAAAGGCACCTAGCCTAGAACATCAGGCACTTGGCCTCCTCAAGATGGTCCCATAGCTCTTCAAGAGCTATCCATCAAGAGCTACACAAGACAAAGGAACCACTGGCATATGTAGTGTTGATTGAGTTTGTCCCCAGCCCATATGGTGTTACTTATTCTCCTTCATGCATATGGGCTCGCATGAGATCATCAAATAAACCGGCCCTCTCGACCCATTTGTGGAGTCCTGTGAATCATCACACCTCAACATGCAACCAATGCATTAACCATACCATCATAGTATCATAGAAAATAATCCACATGTCAATTCTTGCATGTCATCATGAGGAACATTCATCATTGTTAGTCGCAACATTATGAATAATAACGAATTGCATGCTCCTGCATGTCATAAATTTGTATGCAACTATCACATGCTTCACCTTAAGAAATACCCTCATAAGTTATAACATCAACATATTTGCATCAAAGACATATCATGACTTCACATAATAAATGAATCACTTGTTAATAAACCTCATATTATAGCATCATAATTCCTATGCTACATTATGCATATCATATCCATCATGAGTATTTAACATTAAATACCCATCATCACGTAGTAATTGAATATGTCCATATACCTTGACCTAATATCATAATGCCTATGCATATCATCATCATCCTAAGGATACATCATCACTATTGTAACAACTATATAAATATGAACCAGATGTGCATGATTATCAATATGAGAAACATCTCAATACTTATCAAATATAGAATAATACTCTATAAGCATTTTTATCATGATTCATCAAAAAAATCATTTTTGCTTACTTTACAGACATTCAACTATGAACTAAGATTTTTTTAACATCCATCTAGGACCTATGTTATCTCATCAATGTTATTAGTGTTATGATTTCATCAAGACACCAATTACTTCTCAATAATCATTTCTACTTCTTTCAACTAGGAAGTTGACCATTTACATCATAGGTATAGTCATTTAAGTACATTGTTAAATTTCACATGAGCCTCATCATCTTGAGTCTTAATCTCTTGTTATACAATCATATTTTAAAACTTCTATCTCAAAATTAAAATTCTTTGGTTTTACATCCATTTACCCTTCGGCTTACGGATTCCAATACCACTATGTGCAATTGCATATAAATACTAGGTCATCATGATTTAATTTTATATCATGCTTAATTTACTTGCACGAGGGTTTGTTGATCCATGTTGACTTATACCTACATCACTTAACAATTATCAATTTCATCCACAAAATATTTTCTTATCTTGTCAAGTTCCTATCTCAATAGCACTTGATTTCTTTATCGTAAATTCACCCTTCATCAAGTTGGACAAAAGACTCTTTCTCATTAAATAGTATCATTGTTGAAACATTTGGAAACACTACTACCATCATTGTCCATGAAAAATTTAAATGTGTAGTGTTATATGGAAACACCCTCTTTTAACGATATGGGAACAAAACTATGTAGATCATCACTATGACCATTACCAATCATGTTTCTCGATCCACCCATCAATACCCTTAAAAGAACTTTCTTCTTGATAAAACATCCCTTCATTTCCTCCTACCAGATATTTATAGATATGTTTTTATTTTTCTCCTAGTCCTAATATTCCATGTTTACTAGCTTCAAAAAAGGAAACTTCTTCACTTCATTCTATTTTATTAAATTGACTTTAATTTCTCACCTATAGCCATTGTGGTTTCTTTTCCTCCTCTCTTAAAAACATAGCACTGATATACTTTGGAAATGTTGTTACTATTTCCCAACTTGGGTAATACCTGATAAATAAATTCATTAAGATGGCTACCAAATGTAATCCGCTTATCATTTCCTGTTTTAATGCATCAACGTAATAAAATTGCTTGATCATGCATCTTGTTATCCATAATTCATTCATATAGTTAGTCACCTATGGAGAACTTTACAATGTGACTCTCCTATTAGAGGGAAAACTGTTATAGATGTTGTCATGCACACAACTTATCTTCTCCAATCATTCTATTTTATCATACCTTCCAGGTTCCTTAAAAATGACCTTCATTATTACCATGATTATTCAACTTCATTAGTTGATTGCCAATATTTTCTTCTTTATGTGCATCATCCTTAGATAGACCTTATAGTGATACCTTTAGAGTACCAAGTTATGATTATACCAAACTCTTCCATTATGTTCTAAAATAGGTTGCCTCTTCTTACTGATTTCTTACCCTTGTTGTGACACTTCCTCTCAACCACCATAAGTATCTACCTAGCTCCCAATTGGGCATAATCACATGATCTATCTTCATATTTTCATATTTATCTTCCTAAGGTACCTAGTTCGAAAGACTTCCTCAAACATTTCCCAAGTGACTTGCACTAGGGTGACTTGCATCTTCGTTTCTTCATTTACCCACCATAATAGAGCATCTCCTTTTAGTATAGTGGTGAGTCTTCCCACTTGTCAGGCGGGCGACCCGGGTTTGATCCCTGACAATGGCGTCTCCTTTCAGTAGACTCATTGATATTTGGGCCTTTTCCCTTGAAGTGTATGCCTTAAAAATAAGTGCTCTTTTGACACCAATTACCCATGCTTCTGCTTTTGAACCCTCTTCTTGACCCGTAAACTTTGGTAATTTGGATTTTTGGACTTCTTTCATAATATCAAGGGTTATTTGTCCATCTTTGGCATTGAATTGGGAATTTGGGTCTTGCCTCTGTTTTTGTTCCAACTCCCTTCCTTTACCTTGATCATTTCCTTGATCTTGTCTTTGGCTTGCGACCCAATCCTTAAAGATATTTTTCATTTCCCCAAGGGAATGTAATATAGCTTGCTCAACTGGGGTTCCAATCTCTGTAGTAACGGGAGGTGGGGTTTTCACCTCAGGATTGCGTTGGGTTTTCCTTCGTCGTTTAGGATCCATGATCTCCCCTGTGATTTCATCAAGTTGAGTTTTACATTACTTCCTTACTCATGTGCCAAAAGCTAAAATAAATCTAGAATATACCCTGATTTTAGAACATGCAATTAGTTACATCAAAGTATTCAACGGACAATTTATTTTTTATTCATCCAAATTTATTTATTACAATACTTAAACCATAAATTATCAATAACCACTAATTTTAATATTATTCCATGGAAAACATGAGTTCCAATACTAATGCAAATATCATTATGCTGTCTAGAAAATGGCACAATGATGCATGAGAAAACCAACAAGGAACTAATGAATGCACCAAACTTTAAGTTATACCAACGTTAGTCTGCTGTCAAGAAATCCGATTGTTGTAGCTTATTGCCAAGAATATATCAATCCTTAAATACCAAAATTCAATAACTAATTAAAGCAAAACTACAATGTGATGTGAGTCACTAGATGATCCAATCAGTCCACCATGACTATTGAAACTATATGTCACTTGGCAAGGATCAAATAAGTAACTTGGCAAGGATCAAGGAGCATTAAGTGTCTAGCCCTCAAAAGGGAAAGGTCTATATTCATTCTCGACATTCCCAATCTATGTGGGGTTAGAGTAACATAATCATTCATTCTACGTCAAAAGCTATAGCTACAATAACAATAGCAAAGCAAGTCTTGCCTGCCTTTGGATCAACTCTATCAATTCAAAGTACTGTGGCATGCTATATTTTCTCAGCTCAGCGAGAACTCGAACTCGAACTTAGAACTCGCAATCTTAGATATGTAATAAAAGAATTTCCGAAAGCCAATTGTGTAGTTGGCCTGAAACCGCTTTATATATCACATAAAAACACTACTTTTGTGGTAATATGACATGCCTTTTTTTTTGGGGGGGGCGGATTCTAGATGTTACGACTTATTCTATTTTGGTGCAAGATGAGATTGAAGTTTGGCTTGATCACAATAAGCACAATCTCTCTACAGAAATTATCATGCTTAGAACCCAACAGGCAGGAAGCTGTTTGACCTGAGATATGCGGTTGGGCCTGAGATATGCCTTCTGAAAACACATGTTGACATACTACCATTGACTTTATCATGATCACTAAGCCTCTTGATGTTGCAAAAGAAAGCGTGGATCAATACATATCTCCACATCCATGGGGCAGTGGGCCGAAAATGATACAGATAATTCAGTTTTTTTTTTCTTTTTTCGAAGCAAATGGGAAATCCAACGTGCTCAAGTTCATATTCTATACACGCCTCCTAGAGTTGATGACTATGGCAGCAGTGGATTTCTTCTATGGAATATGGTAGAGAGGAGTGTGATACCAACATCATTGAAAAATATATGAGGCGATTGTACTTCAATCTCTACAATGCATAGTGCTAACAGATTCATAATTTTATTTAAATATGTACATGATAAGATTTGCCGTGGAAATTACTCATAGGAATGAATTTAAAAATGAACACCATCAAAATATAACTATGCAACCAGTATACACTGAATAAAAATGAACACAATCAAAATATAACTATGCACTGAGAAATTTTGTTATGTATATAACGAGGGTTTGTAGAACAAACAAAAAAACATGCGGTCTCCCGGAAGTAACGATCCTGTAACTTCCAAAACAAGTCGAGTTAAAAATCCCAACAAAACAAAATAATTATATATTTTTTTAAAGATTCCCATAGGCCCTAAGGGTTGAACCTCACTCTGATACCATATGTAACAACCCAAAATAAATATGTAATTAACTTGCTAATTAACATTAAATTCGAATCAGAGTGGCACTTACCTGTGTTTCCTATGGTTGACGTCTGCTAATGGCAAAATGGTTTTGGGGATGACTCTCCACCCAACCGTAAGCTCAATTGCACAAGGACTTGCTACAACTAGCCACCCCCGAGCCCTCAATCAACGTACTACTGCCAGTGACTCCTTTGTCTTAGAATACCATTCTCCCAAGAGAATGAAAGGTAGAATTTTGGAATGATGGAATGCCTCCCATCCTCCTCACCATCTAATAAATAGAGCAAACATTGGAAGGGGAACCACATGCATACACTCCATGTGTCTACATGCAACTTTATTGCTTTCTTGTTTTATTTATTTTGTTTTTATTTTTTGATAGCTTTACTGCTTTTTTTACTATTTTCTTGTTTTATTTCTTTTGTTTTTACTTTTAATAGTTTTACTGATTTTTAATATTTTTCTTGTTTTATTTCTTTTATTTATATTTATTTAAGCATGTAATTAATTTATTATTATTTTATTATTTTATTTTGTTTTTTATTTAATATTATTATTATTAATCAAGGGACATTATATTTTACAAGGACATCAAAGTAACAGTGAGCAATTAGAAGGATTAAACAAACTTTGCTTGAACCCATATTCTTAATTTGTAAGGAAATGAAAGCATCCAAGGAACATCAATTCTAAGTGCACGCCACTCTTCACCTGTGAGTAAGTCAAAATGTGTCCTTCTATAATTAAAAAGCATTCTACCTATGAGGTGTAGATCAGTTGACTTGTGTGGGGTTTAGTCCCTATCAGGTCTCGATTTCAAAACTCATGAGGAAGGGCTTAGGGTGGGAGCCACTCGTGGGGGAAATTAATTATCCCATCGATTCTCACACAATCTTTGTGACAACATCCCACTGGTGGGAAAATCATTATTGAATTCAACATTTAACTATCCCATGAGGAATCCAAGCTCGATCAAGACTCACACAAACTCAGTGATAACAACTCAATGGTGGGTAGATTGTTCTTCCATTCAATATTTAAATATCACATGAGGCATTAATGCTCGACTAACTCTCGCATAGTCCTAGTGACAACATCCCACTAGTGAGAATATTGTTCTTCCATTCAACATTTAGCTATCCCATGAGGTATCAAAGCTCAGCCGAATCTCACACAATCCTAGTGACAACATCCCATCGATGGGAAAATTGTTCTTCCACTCAAGATTTAACTATCCCATGAGGCATCCAAGGTTGATTGGGTCTCGCACAATCTTAGTGACAACATCCCACGAATATGAAATTATTGTTTCATTTAATATTTAGCATCCCATGAGGTATCCAAGCTTGATTGAGTCTCAAACAATCTTGGTGGCAACATCCCATTGGTGGGTAGGTCATTCTTCCATTCAACATTAGTGTTGTCCTAACCTAGGTTCTACACATAAGGTAATTAATAATAATAATGATGAAAAATCAACCTGAATGGAGGTTGCATAAAAATACCAAAGCGTCAAGGAGAAATGAAGGGAAAAGAAATAAAAGACTAATAAACTTAAACATAATTGAAAAAAAACCATCATTATACTTACAAAATAAACCCAAAACATATCAAAGCAATATAATAACAAAAACATTGTATTTCATGATATTAATATTAAATATTAAGTATATGTGTAAGTTTGAAGTACTGGTATTTGGTTTAGTTTAAGTTAAATTAATGTACGATAAATGTATTTTTCTTTCTTTTAGAATGATTATGATGAGGTATATATTTTTTCTTTTGGAATGATTATGATGGGACATTAGTATTCTTTGGGATGACTATTATAAGATGCTGATTTTTTTCTTAGTGTTGATTTATGGGAGATTTGAACATTGAATATCATGGTTTATATGATACTTCATAACATGACAATCATCACTTAAGCTGCCTTTTGTGAACTATAAAATATTGATGTTTTTCAAATATTTATTGAAGTTAAAATATTTTATTAATTATAGAAAAAATTAATTTGTTATTTGTTTTTTAAATACAAACTATTTATGAATTATTTTATTTAATATATTAGTATTAATTATAATTAATATGATTGATGTACATTTAAGTGCATAAACTCATATATTTTATTAGATGGAAATTCTTCTCAAAAAATCAAAATAAATTTTATATTAATCCATAATTTCACTTCATATTTTAATATTAAATTTTACATTATTTAAAAAAATAAAATAAAATAAAATAATTTTATTTATAATACATTTTATTTATATATATATATATATATTTTAATAAATTCAAAATAATATAAAAAGTTTATTTAATTAAATATAATAAAAAATTAAATAATAATAATAACCATGTTTATTACAAGCATTTTTATGAAATGGATTTTTATGTTTTTTTTCCCAAAAATTCATTGTCGTGTATCTAATTAAATAAGGGAGCTATAAATTTATTATCGTGTATCTAATTAAATAAGGGAGCTATAAATTTATTGTCGTGTATCTAATTAAATAAGGGAGCTGCAAAGTAGCAAGTCAACTATATTTTATACAGAATTGTCATGACAGTTCATCTCTGCAAGGTGAGCTTCTGTTCGATGGATAAAGTTTTCAGAGCTTTGAGGAAAAGAGCATCTTCCTCCGTCTTTTGGCATCAAATTTCGTTGTCCCTACATCTTCTTTTCGCACAATTTAAATAGCGTTAATGAATTGCAAACTACTAGCAAATACAGAGGTCACATTTCCCAAGGTTTTGAAGTTCCATAATTTTCGTGCAATATTATTATTTGTTATAATCAACCTTCGGTGGGTATCTTTGCTAAAGCTTACAAAAACATCTTTATATTAATGGGAATGTACAAAACAAATTTACAGAAAATTTACCATTTACAAAATATATAAGGAGTTTATCTATTTTTTAAGGTCACAGTTAAGCTAGACACTAAGTTAGTGTATGAAACTTTCTTGTTTGTGGGACAAGGGACCCATCTCTGCGCAGCGATTTCACTGCTAAGTCTACCAAGGCATACATACTCTATCCCCTCTGGTTTTGAACTTGTGACCTCTTAATAGAAAACACATACTCTTAACCATTAGGCCCACTCAAATTGAAACCAATAACATATCTATACAAAATAAAATTTTCCATAATAATAACCATCCATCCTTTGATTAAATAGCATAAATAATCCCGTTTATTTGCCCATCCAAGTAGTAATGTGATATATAAATAAAACTGGTTATTGAAAAAGCGAAAGCAAGAAATAATTGTTGAACCCATGGTAACAAAAAGAGTGACAATTTTATCAACTAATGATGAAGACTGTAATAAAGCATATAAGATGGGTGAGGGATAAACAACAGGTCACAGGAGAATATGTCCGTAAACAAGAGACTACACGGACATCTCCTTTAGAGGCCCTATGACCTAGAGAGTTCCCCGTTGTTCCATCTCAGTTACAATTATTTCAATTTCAAGTTGGAAGGATGATAAACTCGTAAGGCTATGGAACAGTTGGCGGACACCTTATACGTTGAATTTTCCTAGGAAGATAACCCGCTATAAGATACATATGCAGGTATAATTTTTGAAGAACTGTATAAAAAGATTCAATTATGTAAGATTTGAGAATAAATATAAGATCGTATAAGTTATTTTTTTATTGAATAAATAAGATATGGTAATTATAATTTGACTGGGTTGATTTATGTTGAAGTAAGTTGATATAGATTTATTGAGTTGATTTTATTAGGTGAATTATATTTATTAAGTTTAATATATTAAATAGGTTGATCTAAATTCACTAGTTTATTAGGTTTATTTGTTTTAATAGTTATTAGTTTGATCTAAGTTGGCTTAGGTTGATCTAAGTTGACTATGTTGACCTACCAAGTTTACCTAAGTTTACCAGGTTGACATAGATTGATTGGGTTGAGCTATGTTGACTAAGTTGATCTAGGTTTATTAGGTTGATCTAGATTTACTAGATTTAGTAGATTAAATAGGCTGACCTAAGTTTACAAGGTTTTCTTGGTTTAATAATTACTAGCTTGACCTAGGTTGGGCAGGTTGGCCTAGGTTTATTTGGTTGATCTAAATTTACTAGGGTTAATAGATTAAATAAGTTGAACTAATTTTACTAGTTTAACCATGGTTTATTAAGTTGACTTGAGTTTATTAGGTTTACCAAGTTTACTAGGTTGACCTAGGTTGACATAGATTTACTAGGTTTACTAGATTTAATAATTACTAGTTTGACCTAGGTTAATTAGGTTGACTTAGGTTTATTAGGTCCATTAAGAGAGATTCCTTCAACTATGACTACCACTCATTTGTAAGTTGTTGTTCATTTTTTTGGCTGAAAACAACATAAGGAGAAACAATAGGAGCAAATTTGGTTGGAAATATGTCAGAGGAGCATGAATCATTAGACTACCGAGTTGCTATAATGGTGACGAGAGAATTGCGGCAACTGCGACAAGTGAGTTACAGCGACAAGTAAGTTGTTGCAATGGTGACAAGCCAGTTGTGGCTAGTTCATGTATTGGGACAACTCATTGGGTGGTCAATGGTGACAAGCCAGTTGTGGCTAGTTCATGTATTGGGACAACTCATTGGGTGGTCCTGCCACAACTCACTGGGCATTGTTGCAGCAACTCAATGGTCACTATTGTGGCAACTAACTGAAATGTTTTTAACAAAATCAACGACAATATATAGTAGCAATTTACCTTTGCTCACTAGATTTCTTCCATATGCTACCCTCCAAACTAGTAATAAACGTAACCCACCAAAAACCTAATTTTCCAAACTAGTAATAAACGTAACCCACCAAAAACCTAATTTTCCAAACTAGTAATAAATGTAACCCGCCAAAAACCTAATTTTTATTTTTTTTAAACAAAAATAGCAAATTTTTTAGAAAAATTGGTAACAGAAGCAAAAATAAACCGCTGGAAATTTCTAAAAAATTAGAATATTTGTAAAAAATTGCAGTAAATTTACCTTTGAGGCAAGAAAAAGGATTCCACAGCTGCAAAAGGAAAGGATTCCACAATTGCAAAAGGATCCTGCAAATTGGACACGTCCTCGCCATCTGATAGGTTCCTGAAAATGTCTCACGAGATGACCATTGATTTCTTCCTCAAAGAATGTTCTCGCAATTGGACACTAATGTATAGACACCAATGCCTTCCCCTGTGTCGTCTTCCTCTGCAAATGTCTTCCCACAAATGTCTTCCCACAAATGTCTCGGCAGAATCAAAAGCGCATTCAGAAGACAAATGCAACAAAGGTCTCATAGCAACAAATGTCTCGGCAGAATCAAAAGCGCATTCAGAAGACCAATGCGAGTTCAAACTTTAACAATTGAGTTCTAGCATGCTCATTTTTCATGTTTGAACTCTCCTACCTGGCCACGAGGGAAAGGATTCCACCATACGTGAAATCGTCAACTCGTAGATGGAGTCAACGATTTGGCAAGTCTGTTGTCGTGTTTCTTTAACTCACCAAGTTTCAAATTTGAATTCATTCATCCCCATTCCACCGATCCTCCATTAATTCGCCAGTTTTCGTTGTCCAAGGGAGCTGGTAATTCGCCAGTTTTCGTTAGGTTGAACGTCTAGTCCAACGGAGCTGGTGCTGGAGAACGGAGCCTTGGACGGTAATGATGAGGATGCAGACAGAGTGCAGAAAAAGTGCTGACGGCGGGGATGCAGACGAAGTGCAGACAAATCACTAACAGGAGATGGGTTATGTTAACTAGACAGGGCATACGACTTCGTCTATGGGTGTAGGGTCTGCCGACGAGTCGATGCATAACCCAAGGGGTGAAACGTCAACGCATTAGACTACTAAATCTAATCGGTGAATTATATCAACTATCCCTATGTAATGGATTTGGTATAACACCATTCATCTTAGGGTTTTGATATGATGAAATATGAAGACTCAAGAATACATCTGCATGGCATTCGGTGAGCATAAATATAGTTGGTTGGTTGGACTTACAGAGAGCCTTGCATGTTCATTATTTCAAAGCTGGTTAGCTTGCATGTTCATCATTTCGAGGTTGGACAGTTAGCATGTGTTTGAGTCAGGTGAAGTTCCACAAGGGTATGATTTATTTTTGGTTTCATAGAATATTTTGTAACATTCTTATCCATCTCACCAAAATCCCAACACTTCAGCACCATTACCTACATGAGAAATAAAAAGGGTGCTTCTTCCTTGACAGGAAGCACCTGTCAAGATATCGTACCTTAAGGATTAAGGGGACATAAAATTTGCACTTCTTTCTGGGCAGGTGTTAAGGACATCTCAGGTAAATAGCTTAGTGAAAAAGCACTCCCAAGATCTTGACCCAAGGACAAAAACATCTCCTCACCCATGTCTGGCGATGAGATAAAACATTCTCTCGTGACTGGGCTTAGCCTACCCTTCTGAAAACATAGAAGCAAAGACAATATGATGAAAGATGGTAAGACTATGCTATCTCCTTTCTATTTCCCTCTGTTGGTAGTGGATAACCTTCTCTGTTTCAGATTACATGTTCTTTAATTTGATTGTTTTTTCAAAAATTTCTAAGTAGTTTTACTTAAATAATTAAATTGGAATAAAATTATAATTTAAATTGGATTTAAATTATTTGTTAGTAGTCACAAGGGTTAGTTCAATTGGTTGAGTTCTCGTTGTTAAGTACTTTGCTGACTCTTCAATGCCCGGTTAATTCTCCTCAACGTCTTTGGGGTTAGACTTTGCGTTGAGGTTAGGCTTTGCTAGTCTGACCAACGGACTTTAAAAAATACCCTTTGAATTGATCTGCCAAAATTTTTGGAGAAAAAATTACTTGTTAATTGGATTAAAAGATTAAAATTATGATATGCAATCCTCTCCCAGAATTTTTCAGAGAGAAAAAAGCATCATAGTATTATATTGAGTCAATATAAAATTCCAGATGGTACAAAAACAGGTTCCAGATAGCCATCAGACCAAAAAAACAAGGCCTGTAGGAAAAGGAGCAGAAGCCAAAATCACCAGACCAAAAATCAGTGTTTACGGACATCATAGAAAAGAAGAACCATATTAAAAGAGACTCATATGACTAGAACCGAGCTAAAAAAAGACAGTGTATGTCTCATAATAATAATAAAAGTAGCAAATAAGATGATGAGAATGATGCTGATCAGAATCCGGGAATAAAGAAGTCCTGAATGAGATAGGAGGACTCTCTATCCAAAACCACCATATGCTTTGAAATGCAATCCGCTTGATAATTTTGGGATCGGAGGATAGGGTGAATTGAGCAATCTCGCACGCATCCCAGAATCCTCTCCCAGAATTTTAGTTAAACTTAATCCAAACAGTCCAATTTTATTAAATTTAGTCCAAAGACTCCTTTACCAGAATTCTATTGAGTTGTTGGCTTTGGGTTTAGTGGTTGACATGTAGCATTGACTACTCATATTTGATCCAACTCGTGTTGATTATGTCAACAATCAATGGCTGACTTTAACACCTGAGAGATGGTTTCAAAGCGTTCAGACATCTTGCTAGATGGGGTTTTGGCTAAATTAAATTGGACGGTATTCTGGTAAGCGTTTTTGGGTTGGATAAATTTGAGAGTATTCTGGTAAGAGTTTTTGGCTAAGTTTTGGATGTAATCGTTGAATTAGATGGTACCCCACTTCGATGTAGACACTGAATTAGATGGTATTCCACTAAACGTTTTGATGTAGATGGCATTTCATTAAACATTTTCATCCTAAACATGTAAACATTGAATATGATGTGAGTTTCGTCAAATTTTTATTTAAAATGATTTATTTGAATGTATGTTCAATTTCAAAATTTTGCTCTTTTTTTTCTCTTAGAAGTAAAATTGAGGAATCATATCATTAAAGCCGTGTCTCTTCTATTTAATTTGGTAAATTGAGGTTTTTGATGAATTATGTAATCAATGGTTTGTCTCTGCTTTTTAAATTATTTTTTTTTAACTCAATTTTTTGTACGGTAAAGATAAGCATTTTAATAAGATAATTGGTGAAGCATGTTGTACATTATATTTTTATTTGTATATTCAGTTAACGTAGAAGAAGAAATCAATTAAATTAAATTAAATTTAATAAAAATTGATTAGATTTAATTTTATTAAATAATTACATAAAATTTAATAAAAAATACAATTTTAATAAACAAATGTAAGACTTTATTGTTTTACATTATATTAATAACAATTGAATTTTTAAATTACACGGCTTTTTGGTTTGTGGTTTTATCAGTCCATTATACATATACTTTGTCAAATTATATAGAGAAAATATACATAAAAAGTGCTTGAGACTAGATTAGAAGTTTATAATACATATAATAAGAAAGCGTAATAATTACCATTCATGTATGGGTGATGATGGATACGAAAAGTGGGAGGGTGGCATGGCAGGGTAGCTATCCCATCTTGTAATAAATGGAAGAGGCATGCGATGCTGCCCCTCCCATGAATGATCTAGAGAATGCATCTACAAGTAATCACATATGAAAGCTCATCACAGTGATATGCAGTTTCATTAATGAACCCATCGCCTCCATACGAATGTAGGATCTCAAATGAATTCAACCTCTGACATAAATAACCTAGAATTCATATGTAAATAGGAAACAATAATAAAAGTGGCATTACATATTCAAAATTCATTCAATAAAGTAAGAAGCGGCAATAAATGGAGCTCACACATTGGAATGAGGCGATGATTAGGGTTTTTCTATATCCGCTCACATAAAGCGACCCCTAATTTTTGATGACTTGACTTCGTACGACTATTGAAGGATTCTTTTCTAAGAATACTATTTTTGTGGTTATGATGACTTCCTCTCTCTGGATCAATTCTCCCTCCCTTGGTGACTTGGGCATCCATGTGCCAGTGGTATCTTCTATCTTAGTTATGTCTTCCTCCCTTGGTGCATTTGGTACTTGTGTGGAAGTTAATATTAGGTAGTTCATAGGGAGCTAACATGGATATTGGATGCATTTATAATCCTATCCTCTCTAATGGTGTTCTAAGTAAGACTTCTTTCGGTGACATTATGAATAGTGTTTCATGTTCTCCTCATCTCTTGGTTCAAGTTGATCCAGCCATTACTATTTCCCATTGTCACAGCCCCACGGTGGTCGCACTGTCGTGGGTGTGTGACACCGACAAGGTTCATTGCAATGTCAAGACCAACTTATGATTTCTTGAATTTCAGAATATGACTGCACTCACTTTTATCTTTATGACATCTTCTTCATTATATTTGTTAAGTGTTATGCGAAGAAACCATAACATAAACATCACAGTGCAATTTCAATAATAAAGAAACCAAACACTTGCCAACAGATTTCAAGAAACTTCTTTTATTATTTTTGAGCTTTTACATCAATGAGAGGTTGGCCCAACACGGTTGCGACACTCTATTCATAATACAAAAATCAAGTTCTTTATAGCCACAACATGGGCGCTCAACAACTGCCCATCGCAAAAATACCCAAACAGAAGTTACCCAGACTTGCCTACCTAGGGCAGGTGCATCGCCCCCTGTCCGCTACTTCTTGCCTGTGCTACCTCAGAACTGCCTTTGCGATATCACAGACTCACACACTCTGCGATAGTGAAACTCATCTAATTATGTGATATCACATACTTGCCTATGTGACTTTGTTCTGCAATTGCTTGGATACCTCTCTCCAGTATATACACATTCAACCAATCCCAATTACTTAGGCCGAAAACCCTTTCCTTCATTTGAGTCGACCTTTCAAGTTTTGTGGTTTCCCCTTGGGCCGACCTGCCCATGGGCATGTAGGTGCCCCCTCGCTGGGCGTGCGTGCCCTTGTCGGCGCCCCGCTTGCCTAGTCACCCACGCCACTGCTCACTGGTAGCTAACTTGTCAGACACGTCCGACCGCTCTGCCTGCTCACTCGCCCGTCGTGGCCACACTTGACTGCCCACTACGTCTCGCCCGTTGCAATGCCTGGGCACCCTGCCTTGGTGCTGTTGTACCCATGGGCACGGGCCCATTGAGTCATGAACACTCTTGCCAAGTGAAGTGGGGCCCCTCCGCTATAGAGTGCCTGTGCCCCCATGCCCAACACCCTTGTGCAATTTGGGCACGTAGGGCCCCAACTAGTCAAGAAGTCTCATGGGTATCCAGTTGGGCGCTCGACTCGCCTTGGGGCGATAATGCCAACTCGGGGTCTTGACGTCCTCCCACGCCTCGAGTCATTGTCATACTTGGAATTCATGTTGTCCAAGCTAACTCCTTGTCAAACTTTGGAATCTCCTTCTTCCATCTCCACAACAAATTCTTTGTTTCCCAACCACTTTCCTCTAACGCATTCTTCCATTGCACAAAGTACTCCCTCTTCATGCCGCTCCTGCCTTCAGTAGTTCCGAGGTCGAAAATCTTGTCCAAAACTAAGTCTGGTCAATCTACGATCAAGGTTGTTCCTCTCAGTAGTGAAACTCTCTCAGGATGATCTACATCAAGTTTTCCCTTATTCAGCTGACTCACATGGAACACAAGTTGTTTGGAACAAATATGGTTCGGTAGCTCAAGCTCATAAGGAACCTCTCCAATCCTTCGCTTCACTCTGAATGGTCCTTCATACTTCCTTCTCAAAGACTTCATTGTCCCCTTAGGTGGTGGAAACTAATCTCTTGACATCTTGAGAGAAACCATATCTCCAACTTTGAAGTGTGTGTCACTCCTATCCTTATATGCCCATCTCTTCATTATGTTTGCTGCATCTGTCAAGCACACTCACGCTAACTCTAAGGACTCCTCCCATGCGGTCAAGAACCTCTTCGCATGTAGACTCTTCACATATCCCATCGGTAACACAGTGTGTGGTGTGATCAGAGTCTTCCCATTGACCAACTCGAATGGACTATACCTTGTCACTGAACTCTTCTGCGAGTTATAGCTGAATTGTGCTACGTCCAACAACTCAGGCAAATTATTTTAATCATCCCTCACATAATGTCTCAAGTAGTCCTCCAAAAATAAGTTGATGCATTTGATCTGGCCATCTGTCTACAAATGGTAATTCGAACTATGCAACAACTCTGTTCCGACCAACTTGAGCAACGTGGTCCAAAACTTGACTGTGAACCTCGTATCTTTGTCAAACACAATACTCAAAGACACTCCCCAATACTTCACAACATTATTGAAGAACAAATCAATTATCTTCTTTGCTCCATAAGGATCTTCATTGGAATGAAGACAACATACTTGGAAAAATGATCAACAATGACCATGATCCCATTATACCCCTGTACATGTGGCAATTGAGTGATGAAGTCCATCGAAACACTCATCCAAGGTCTCTCTGAATCGATAAAGGCTACAACAACCCCCTATCTCCTGGTGTCCGGTTTGTCTTGCTAACAAATGATGTAAGTCTGCACATACTCTTCTACATCCTCTCTCATCTTCTCCCAAACGTATCTTCTTTCCAACAATGCCAAAGTGCGACATTGTCCTGGGTGGCCAGATCAAGGAGAATGGTGGCATTCCTTAAGGAGGTGCTTCCTAAGTCTAGATGACTTCAGAATGTAGAGATAGTCACCATAGAATAAGAGTCCATCTAACATGAAAAAATTCCTCGTCTTTCCTTCCTTCACCTACTTCACTATACTTTTCGCTTGAGTATTAGTCTCTAGACTTGCACGAAGTCTACTCTCCAACTACTCACTCATACGAACTTGACTCTCACTCGATTTAGCACAATATTTTTCCTCCTCAATCTTTGCCAACTGTGCCTTCCTGCTGAGGGCATCTGCTACAACATTGAGTCTACCTGACCTGTACTCAATAGTCATGTCAAATTCTGCAAAGAAGTCTTGCCAACGAGCTTGCTTTGGTAACAACTTCGGTTGGGATGCAAAGTAACTCGCTACAATGTTGTCAGTCTTGACAACAAATGGCTTCCCAATCAAATAGTTTTTCCATACCTGCAAACAATGGATGATCATAATCATCTCTTTCTCATGAACTGGATACCATTGCTCTCTATCCTACAACTTTTGACTCTCATATACCACTGGATGTCCATCTTGCATGAACACTCCCCAATCGCAAAATCAAAAGCATCCGTGTGCACCTCAAATGGTTGCTCAAAGTCAAGCAACTTAAGTATCAACACTGAAACCATCTTCTTATTCAAGTCTTCAAACTCTTCACGACATTTTTCAGTCCAATTCCATCACTGATCCTTCTTCAACAAGTCTATCAGTAGTGCAGTTACCTTGGAATAACCCTCTACAAAATTTCGTTGGTAGTTTTCCATCCCCAAGAAAACTCTCATCTCATGAACATTCTTCCATTCCTCCCAATCCTCTATCACACGAACCTTATGAGGCTCCATCCATATGTACCCTTGGCCTATCAAGTGTCCAAGGAATGAAATCTCAAATTGAGCGAACATGCATTTCGACTTCTTCAAGAACAATCGATTCTTTCTCAGTGCCTCAAATACCAATGCCAAGTGCCTCTTATGATATTCTATGTTGTCTCTGTAAACTATGATATCATCCAAGTACACCACTACGAATGAATCCAAGTATGGATGCAAGATATCATTCATCAAAGTACAAAATGTCGCAGGAGCGTTGCACAATTTAAAAGACATGACAAGGAATTCAAAGCTTCCATAACTCGTCACTATCGTTGTCTTCTTCTCATCACCTTCTTCTATCCGCACCTGATAATATCCATGCCTTAAATCGAGCTTCGAAAATACTTGTGCCTTCACAAGCTTGTTGAAGCAATCTATTGCAAGTGTAAGTGGATATCTATTCTTTATTGTTTGCTTGTTCAAAGAACAATAATTACAACACATTCATAACTCACTTGTGTCTTTCTTCTTTTTCGAAAAATAATGGAGCACCATATGGGGACTGTGAAGGACGTATGAAGCCTGCATCAACCAACTACTTCAATTAATGCTTCAACTCCTCTAACTCCGGCCCAAACAGATGATAAGGAGCTTTTGTTGGTCGTTGCTTCCCCAACTCTAGCTCAATGTGATGGTCCACTGCATGCCTTGGTGGAAGTACTTTTGACAAATCATCAAGCATCAAATTTGCATATTTGGCTAATACATCAGAAATCTTGGCTGGAATAGGCATCACCATCCCCTCATCTTCCTCAATCTCTCTAATGACAATCACATATATTGCAACATCTGATCTCTGCATCACCTAATTATACTTAGTGCAGAAACATGTTGCACCTTCACCTCCCTTCACTGCTAATGGGTAGGAAAAGTCCAAGTCCATGAGCCCCCAATCAACATAATCTCATCGAAAAACGACACCATAATTGCGTTGTTTCTCTTCAGAAGTTCCTGCCCCAATATCATGTCAAAGTCGTTCCTCTCTGTCACTGTTAAGTCTAAACAACCTTGCCAATCTGCAATTCGAACTAACACATCGCTCACCAATTCTGACACTCTAGCCTTTGAGTTCACTACCTTGACCTCTACTCGCTTGGGGGTGAGCTGCAACACAACTTCCTTTGCCAAAATTATCTTCATTAAATTGTGCATGACCCCTGTGTCCACCAATGCTTGGATGACCCTACCATGAATCTCGAAGTTCACAAAACCCAAATTATGCAACTAGCCCTTCTTTGCATCAAGAACACTAGTTTGGATTTATACTTGGTCTCTATCACACTTCATCACATTGGCTCTGATACTATCTGTCACGACCCCATGGTGGCCGCACTACTGTGGGCGTGTGACACCAATAAGATTCATGGCAGTGTTAAGAACAACTTACGATTACTTAACTTCCGGATTACGCCTACACTCACTTTGATCTTTATTACAACTTCTTCATTATATTTGTTAAGTGTTATGTGCAAAAACCATAAAATAAACATTACAGTGTGATATCAAGAATAAAGAAACCCAACACGTACTAATGGATTTCAAGAAACTTCTTCTTTTATTATTTCCAAGTTTTTACATCAATGAGAGGTTGGTCCAATAGGGTCGTAACACTCCATTCGTAATATAAAAATCAAGTTCTTTATAGGAACAAAATGGGCGCTCACAAGATTCCCATCGTAGAAATACCAAAACAAAAGTTACCCACACCTTCCCGCACAGGGTAGGCGCATTGCCCCCTGCCCACTCTTTCCTGCCTACGCTGCCTTAGAACTACCTCTGCGATATCGTAGACTCGCACACTTTGCGGTATCCCAATCTCGTCCAACTTTGTGATATCACAGACTTGCCTATGTGACTTGTTCTGTAATTTCTTGGATGCCACCTTGGTTGAATGCCTCTCTCTAATATATACACACTCAACCAATGCAAATTACTTGGCGAAACCCCTTTTCATCATTTGAGCTGACCTTTCAAGTTTTGTGGGTGCCCCTTGGGCTGACCTGCCCATTGGCGTGTGGGCGCGCCCCCACCTGATGCCTCTCCTGCCTATTCGCTCATGCTATTGCCTGTTGGTCACTACCTTGTTGCACACGTTCAACCACCCTGCCCGCTTTCTCACCTGTTGCGATCACACTTGCCTACCCACTATGTCTTGCCCGTCACAATGCTTGGGCACCCGAACTTGGTGCGATCACGCCCATGGGCATGGGTCCACTGAATCATGCGTGCTCTTGCTAAGTGAAGTGGGTTCCCTCCTCTATAGAGCACTAATGCCCCCACACCTGTTGTCCTCATGCGACTTTCGCGCACGTGGCCCCAAGTTGTCAACAAGTCTGATGGGCACCCAGTTGGGTGCTCGACTTGCCTTGGCGTGGCGATGACAACTTGGGGTCTTGACACCCATGGTGAAAGATGTTGTATTCCAATTGAAATTTTAGAGTTTAATGGTATGTCACAAGTTGCAACTCAAAACATGGGTTTTGTATGATGGGTTCCAATTTAGGTTTCTGGTGATTTACAACAAACATTAACAAAGCCTCGATGTAAATAGGAAATGAAACATTTTAAAGGATTGAATTTTTTGGTTATTGCTCTTGTTTTTCTCAATTTTCAAGTCATCTCAACCTTTACATATTGTACATGGGTTTTCAAGAGTAATTTAAATCCAATGCTTCCATCATCCCAACCTCATGCATTGTGAAAATAGTCAAATAATATTGACTTGGATTGGGTATGAAATGTTTGAATGAAATTCCTATTCAATCACATTATTAACTTGATATGTGAATCTATTATATTTAGAGAACCAATATGTTTTACAGTGGTTTTCAACACAACTATAAAAGTCCACAAAACCTATTCATAAGAGAATTAATTTTATGATTTAACATAATCATCATTAACAAGAAATAAGAGGAAGAGAAGTTGCTATGGAGACAATTCTCTATCTCATAAACCCTTCATGTACCTTATTTCAAATTGAAAATGGTTATACTTGAGTTTCCTAAAGCTAAACTACATTTTTCTCATGTCTAGCAACCAAATAATAGAACATCACTTGACCTTTTTTGAATTGTGGGCATTTTCAGAATTGGTCAATGTAAGGGCTATGCATAATACTATATAATATAGCTTGTTATGCTTACAAGCTTCATGCATTATTTATGGTGAATTTGAATTTTTATTATTATTTTAGTACACTCTATTATCATCCCCAACCCATCGTCACTTGAAAATTTTAGTGGTGTGCTCTAGTTGTCAAGGGGACACATACCCTTGTCTTGAAACTAGTGAAACATAGATGTATACACAAGAATACGCATAACATTAAGCATTTAAGCACATAATAAGGCACTTATATTTTTAAATTTTCCATTGACTATCTATAAACCTCACATGTTCCACCCAACCATAAACTTATAGACCTCATTGCTCTAAATTTCTCGATAGTGGTTCAGCCCTGAGCTAGGGCTATGAGTCCATTGGGGAAAGGCCTAACCTAGAGCCAACTATGGCCACAAAGTGAATACTAAATAGGTAGTACTAGCTATGGTCGAAACTCTAGCCTCCTCCCTAAGTACAATATCACAACCCCCAACCTGCACACCTCGAGGTAATGCACCCCTTATTTACTTCTATAATAAATTGGGGTGTGCCACTACCCTTCAATGGATTCAAGAGCGAGTGTTAATTGCATAAAATTTCCTCTTTGAAAAAGGAGTTTTTGCTTCATAGATCTTGCACCCAAATCTACTAGACAATGATTCTACAATACCTATCAGATGTTGCAAAATCTAGGGGCAGCAAGATGGGAGATTTCTCTTCTTTAATAACTGTTTGTGATGTGTTTTCACTTAAATAACTTCTTATTCCATTTAATTATATTTAGTGTTATTTTCATCAAACAACTACCAAACCATAAAGAACAATAATATAAGAGGGCACAAGATGTAGGCAATCATCCAGGGACAAAACCCCTCCACATGAGAGGAAAACCCACAAAAATTCTTCTCTTCTTATAGAACTTCATTTGATGAATTCCAAGACCTAGAACCTTGACCTAGACTCCTACAAGACCAAGTCAAATTATCTCCTTGAAGTGATTTCTCAATCCAATTCAAACTTTCCTTTTAGTTGCTTCTACTTCACCTTTGACCAACAATTTGGACCTACAACCTTGACTGTAATTTCGGCTTCTTCTACCTGCAACGACCTTCGGTAATTTTTCATGTGTGATCAATTAGGGTAGAGTGATGTAAATATCTTCTTCTCTTTTCTTATGATAATATCATTGTAGCTTCAGCCAACAAGAATGATCCTTCACATGCGTATTTGAGCTTCTTTGAGGTCAATACCACCTTGCTTCAGAAACCATAATTGTAGTTGCATGTGTGAGAAGAATAACCCAAAAATAGATCTTGGAAGACTTCTATTTTTTCTTTTTTCTTATCCTCTTCCTTCTTCGCTTGATGTGAAGCTTCTTCTTGACTATAGATCAAACATCTATGTTCTTCTTGGATACTACCTTGAATGAGGCTGAGTCCTCTGATATATAGCTTTCTCATCCATGCCAGTAGGCTGACTTGACATTATTCCTAGGCCGACATGTCTTCTTGAAAGGCTAACTTGATTGTAGCACATAGACTTGGTCTCGGAGGGAAGTTTCAACTCTAATTTTGACTCAACTAATTTTCTTTACAATATGTAACATGCCCAAGAAGGGTCTTTCATGTATGACAATGACTCTCTTGACGTGTAGAATCAATGACAAGCCCTAGAATCTCTCAATGGGAGCTTGACCTATAAAAAAAAATTCCTTGAGAAAGAAACCCATGCCACAAGAATAACAATAGTAAATTTATTTTTCTCTTTACATCAAACTCATGATTACATATGTCATTATGAAGACCAAACCTAGTTACATATTTCAATACTCCCTCTTAACTAGGGAGGTATTCGTAAACCATACAAGGTACTTGGACATTCTCAATCTGAAGAATTCTCATAAGAAGAGTCGGATTGGTATCCCATATGCTTATCATCATATCAACCAAAATTGTCACATAGCAAGGCCTTGACTAACAACTCTATCTCTCCACAAGATCAGAGCACAATGTTGGTGAGACTAATGATTGATAGACACCATCATCATTGTCTCTCAAGGCACATACCCCACTCGGGTGTTCATAGGGTATGTCCTCCCAGGACTATTCTTGTCTTGGGTTCCCAATCCTCAAATAATATTGTTCCTCTACGACTACTCTTATCTTGGATGCCCTATCTCATCCTCAAAGAGTATCAGATGCCAGATGCTTACCCAATCCTCCATTATTTCTTCCAAAGTGAAGACAATAATGATTTGTCTATCTCTCCATCTCAACTAGGGAGGATATACCCATTCATGTGAAGGATTTTACCCATTCCTATAAAAGGAATGTACCCAAGCTCCCTCTTATACAGGGACTTGCTTCTGACAACTTTCCGCTCTAGGTGGAGATCATGGGACTATCAACTGCTTGTGGGGCTCCTTATTTTGATGTCATGAAGTTCATCTTATGTATCTTTCATATTTTGGGACTTATTTGTAGGGCATTGGCCATCCATCGCTTTCCTTCATGAACTATGTCATTCATATCATCCTTTTCTTGATCATAAGGTGGTCTTCTAATCCACATATGGACTTTCTTCATACAACTACCTCTTCCAAGTCATGCTTCCTTTAGGATATTTCATCCAACCACATGAGTGCTAGTTGTAGATAACATCTACAACTCTCTTTCGGTAGCCTTGTATCAATCCATCCAGATGTTGTTCAAGAATAAAAAATGAACATCAAATCAAAGTTGCCTTGTGTGATGGCCTTTCATCATGACATCTTGCTTGCGACATCAACATCCTTCAAATTCATAAGCACACCTCCAAGAATTTCAATGTCAAGGGTCTCCTTTATTTACATACCTTATCAAGGTCTTCATGCCTTCTCTATGGAGATACCATGGCTAATTATTCTAGTCATCAGATGCATATTTCCTTTTCCATGTGACCATAGTTGCACTTTTCATTATCTTTTCTTTCTTTCTTCACATATTTCTCCCCAGGACCTTTCATCCATAGTTTCTTCTTCTTTGTCAACCACTTCATATTCTATATGAGGACATATAATGTTGATTTCATCTATTCAATATGTGAACCATGCCTTCATGTATCTTTCCAATCAAGGAGATCCCTTTTCTTTGATCATGCTCATGAGATAAAGCATTTACCCATGCAATCATATGGCGACACGAATAAACCAAGATACATGCATACATACCTGTTTCCTTCTTTTGGTCATCTAGGATTCCTTCAACAACTTCCTTTCCTTGCTTGAAAGTTCTGGATTTTTCTGTCACCATACCCCATCCTTTTTAAACCATGAATCCCATACAAGGTGGAATTTTTAGTGAGACACTTGATTTTCCCAAGAGAGGTGAACCTTCTAATGAAGATTCCAATGGAGGATCTTTATTATCCTCATCCTGCAAATGCTCCTTTTTAATGATGATGATGTATGATGAACTCTATGCTAGAGGACTTTCTTTTACCCATAAGTACTACTTATTCTTTTAATGAGCTTACCAAGAGCCACTTCTTTTCTATGATGACTACTACATCTATGTAGATTTCCACTTCAACTATCTTTCAAGCCTCTATAAAGATGTCACGAGATCTTAATTTAATCGTATGCTTCTAATATGATGTCATCTATAATATGATGCATCCTATCATACTTTATAATGCTTTCTATCTCACTGTAATTCCTTAACCATGGTAGAGGTATTCGACCTTCTACTTCTCCTTGTAATGAACCAGGAACCCATAGTTCTACAATTACATCATGAATAGTGCTTGAGGGTCTAAGGGTTCGTATAGTTCCCTCCTTCCATCATGCTTCAAGAGGCCATTCTAGGATTTATTAAGTTCAAACCCCAGATCATATGATTTTCTCTTCATGTCATACTAGGGTTTATCCCATGCCCTAGAATCCTAACGAACCCTACAAATAAAAAAACAAGTTCCTCAAGATCCAGGTTTCTAATTACTATGGTTTCTTATGAACCATTTATAGTTCAAAATACAAACCCTAGAACCATAACTTCAACCCTAAAAAATCTTATGATGTACTATTAAAACAAAATATCATACATACCTCATGGTTACCTACCTATAGTGTTCTGCACTTTCAGATACCATGATTCCTTCATAAAGGCACTGCATTGTTTGTTGACTTTTTTCATTTTCAAGACCTCCTTTAACCAGAGATATTACTACTTCTCCAAGAGTTCCTTTAAAATATAGTATGATTGTAGTTCTTCTCTACTATCGTGATGGCTATAAAACTCCTTCATAATGGAGATTCTTCTTGTTGTACTTATTTACTATCTGTAGTTCCTTGGTTTAACTGCTTACCAGAATGTGTAGATGGTTATGAAGGCAATTCCATTGGAAGGTCAACCTTGACCGATTGTGTTACAGAGAACAAGTATATATGATTGGTGCCTGCACTCTTAGTGCCACAAAGATTCGATTCACCACAAACTTAGGTTTTGCAAACAATGATAAAAATATGAATTATCTCCATGAAGTTATCGGTCTACTTGAAGAGTTTGATTCTTCTCTGAGGATGCCTAGAAATCAGGCTATGTGGTTCCTACAAATGATTTGGTGATGAAAATATTCTTCTTATACAAGGCTCAAAGGTTCAATCTCCTTGCTTAAGGATTCATACTACTTTGAATATTTGAATTAGGTCTTCAGCCTCCTAAAATAGTGATATAGTATCCCTAAGAAATCACTCTACACAGTTCAAAGGTCTACTTACTTGGTCAAGGAATGATATTGTAGCCATAAATTTGCTTAACTTTGGAATGGGTTTCAATGGCTTGAGAGAGATATATAGTTCACTAAAACTTCTTTGCTATTTTGAGATCAGACCTTGAGAATTTTGTGCCCATAATTTTATCAATCCTTCTACTTGAACTCGACTTGAGTATTCTTGAAGATTCGATGTCCTCTTTGATGCTTTGACTTTTCTTGATACTATTTTTGATGTATACAAGCTTCATTTCCTTATATTGTCACCTTAGCTCTGAAACCATGTTGAGAAATCTAGGGGCAACAAGATAGGTGATTTCTCTTCTTTGATAACTATTTGTGATGTGTTTTCACTTAACTTAATTAAATTATTCTTCCATTTGACTATATTTAGTGTTATTTTCATCAAACAACTACCAAACCATAAAGAACAATAAGATAAGAGGACACAAGATGTAGGCGATCAACGAGGGCCAAAACCTCTCGACATGAGAGGAAAACCCACAAGAATTCTTCTCTTCTTATAGAACTTAAATTGATGAATTCCAAGACCTAGACCCTTGACCTAGACTCCTCCAAGACCAAGTCAAATTATCTCCTTGAAGTGATTTCTCAATCCAAGTCAAACTTTCCTTTTAGCAACTTCTACTTCACCTTTGACCAACAATTTGGACCTGCAACCTTGACTATAATTTCAGCTTCTTCTACCTACAACTTTCGACCTTCTGTAACTTTGCACGTGTGACCAATTAGGGAAGATTGATGTATATATCTTCTTCGCTTGTATTATGCTTATCTCCTTGTAGCTTAGGCCAATAAGAATGATCCTTAAAATGCATATTTCAACTTCATTGAGGTTTGTACCATCCTTCTTTAGAAACCGTAATTGCAGTTACATGTGTGAGAAGAATAACCCAAAAATAGATATTAGAAGACTTCGATTTATTTTCCTTTTTCTTTTCCTCTTCCTTATTCGCTTGATGTGAAGCTTCTTCTTGATTATAGATCAAAATTATGTGTTCTTCTTGAATACTACCTTGAATGAGTTCAAGTCCTCCAATATATAGGCTTCTCACCCATGCTAGTAGGATGACTTGACCTTATTCTTAGGCCGACATGTCTTCTTGAAAGGCTGACTTGATTGTAGCAGATCAACTTGGACTTGGAGGGTATTTTGACTCAAATAATTTTCTTTACAATATGTAACATGCCCAAGAAGGGTCTTTCATATGTGACAATGACTCACTTGACTTGTAGACTCAATGACAAGCCCTAGAAGCTCTCAATGGGAGTTTGACCTATAAAATAAATTTCCTTGAGCATGAAACCCATGCCACAAGAATAACAATAGTGAATTTATTTTTCTTTTTACATCCAAATCATGATTACATATGTCATTATGAAGATCGAACCTAGTTACATATTTCAACATAAGATTCCCTTAGATCTTCTACACCATTAATGTATATTCATAGAAATAATGAGTGGGATAATTGACATACCTTCACCCCTCGCTTGCTAGTGTGGATTTTGACCGAATCATCTATGGAAGACCTTGCTCTAGCTTCAAAAATCATACTCTTGTGGTCAATTCCTATACCCTAAACACATCACCAATCAAACAAGAAACATCTCATCTCCAAATGAAGAATTGTTAGTGAAATCATATTGATCCAGCTAGAACATGAGAACACATTCATATCCAATCATCAAGTATAACATATCATAAGGAGGATAACTATGTCTCCCCTCTGGAAGGGTCTCTTTATATAGGCTTCCCATAATTTTTGGAGGACGAATATGGACACCTTAGGGACCAAATAATGTAGGATTGATGGCATGTAAATTAGGTGGATACAAGTCATGGACAAACTTGATGTCATGCGAACCAAGAAATTGCAAGTCATACACAAGTTTCATGCTTAACTATGAGCCTTTTGTCAACCTATAATGAGTTTTTTGTTCAAGTTACATGCTCAATTATAACCTTTTCCCAACTCACTCATAATTTTCTTCTCAATTGTGAAATAATTATTATTTCATAACTAAACTGTGACAAAATAATCACTTTCTTGTGAAATAATTATGAAAGTTGAATCAATTATGTAATTGCAACCTTATAACATCTAATAACTTCCTTATAAGGCCTATGGTGGTAAATAAAAATATAAAAAAAGGCCAGCTAGGAAGTCTTAGAGTAGTGTAGCTACATAGTTCCATTTACCTTCAATATTCTTCTATGTGGCCCCTAAGCCTCACATTGGGAAATATTACTCAAACAATTCTCTCCTCGAAACTCTAGCTTTACCTAAGATGAGTAGGGAGAATATGCCTTAAATATACATTGAGGGATTCACAATAATTTACCAAGTCATGAGTCTCAATTGCATGAGTAACTAATCATTATATCAAGTCAGTGCATGGAAATGTATCTTTTCTTTATGTCCACTTTGTGAAGGTGTGATTTTTGATAAAGTAGTTAGGGTTTCTCTCCCTTTGCAAAATTGGGATCCCCATGCTGGAATTTAGGCCTTACATGAGGTGCAACAACTTTATATATTTCGAAGTTTTTGGGAATGCACTGTAACAAGAGGCCCCTCAGAAAAACTTTCTGCCCATGTAAATAATGGTGGTCATGACATGGAGGTATTTTAGACCAACTTTCATGAGGTTTGAATGGTGTGTTTTTACCTTTCCCTTCTCCTTTTAGTGTTGGCTTGTCTAAAGGAACACACAATAAATTCCATAAAAAATGGTGATAATAAAAAAGTAGGGATTTCAGAGCCAATGAGTAAATGTGCTTTTCAGATCATGCAATTCTCTTTACATAGAGATTTCATTCAAAGTTCTTCATAGGCTCCATCATACAAATGGTGATAACAAAAAATAAAGAATTTTAGAGTGAATGACTAAATATGCTTTTTGGATCATGAAATGCACTTTACATAGAGATTCCATTCAAAGTATTTGAAATCCAACAAATCACCCAAGTCTAAATGACATAATCAAAATTTTATGGCTAAACCTTTGACAACATATATATGCCCCTTGTAGTGTGGCAACTTAACCAAAGATACTATATCAGATGTACTTTTAAAAGAAAAATCTTGTTGTTGTGATTTTCAGATGTTACATTTAGTGATGAGTAATATGTTACTTTATGAGGATTTAACCTTGTTAGTGCACAAAATGACAATAAAAATTTATGGCTAGTTGAGAAAAATCAGTTCATTTGTTATCCATGGGTTTACCCCTTTCTTCTTATTTTTCGTATTCTCTAACATTTTCTTTATTCCTCATTTTTACTTCTTTCTAATTCCCAAGTCTTTCCCATTTGTTTGTTTAGGAAATGTTTCCCACCAAAAGTGGGGAACCAGTCAAGTGTGATTGTATTTATTCTTGTTCATATACCACTGCAAATTTAATAGATAAATTTTGTGTCTATATGAAAAGAAATTAGTTTCATATTGTTCATTTTAGCAATTGCAGAATTTCATGGATTTTTTACATGGTATCAGAGAAGTGAATAGAATCTACCAACACATAGGTTTCAGATTTGAGAGATGTCCACAATAAGGTTAAGAGATTAGGATAGACTTGATGGCACCTCAAAAATTGGTGTTTGGAAAGTTCAAATGTCATTCTTGTTGGACGTGTTTGGACTGAAGGATTATGTAGAGAAAGGTGTTACAAAACCTTCAAATCCAAACTAGTTATGATAGTTTCAAAGAGAGACGTCCAAAGCCAAGAGGATGATCCTATATGGACTCCAGGATCATATAGTTATGCATGTTTTTGGTAAGGATACCACAAAGGAAAAGTGGGATGCCATTGTGAAGCTATACCAAGATCCCTTTGAAAATTGTAAAATGATTCTCAAGGAGAGGCCGAGGGTCACCAAGATGCAAAAGGGCAAGAACATAACTTCTTATATCACTAGAGTTCAGAACATTTTTTATGAGCTAGCTGCTATAGGAGAGAAACCATAAGACATTGAACTAGTGTGAGTTGCTATAAATGGGTTTACCAAGGAGTGGGTTACTTTCATTCAACGGATTACTAGATGAGATAAATTGCCAAAATAGGAACGCCTATGGAGTGATTTCACTTAGGAGGATCTTAGACTTAATCTTGTCGAGAGTAGCAGTGGCAAGGGGTCGAAGGTTGAGAAGGAGGGAAAAGGTAAAGCGAAGCGCAAGCAGGGCCAAGGAGAGGCCGAGTCTGGTGAAAAGGGAAAGAAGAAGGATCTAAGTAAGATTAAGTGGCTTCCATTGCCATAAGTTTAGACACTATGCCACTAAGTGTTCTAAGTGGAAGGATTCCAGTAAGGATCATGTAGCTAAATCAACATAGGTATATGCTTTTTGTCCCTAGTTCGAGAAAGATTTCTCATTGATTTATTTCATGGCAAGCTCAATAGACAACAATATCTGGTATATTAATTCAGGAGCATCCTTCCACATGACTCGAAACAAGAAGATTTTCAACCACATGAAGGGGAAGGAAATATAGGTTCAGATTGATCTGAGAGATGATGATCAACATGCAACTAGAGGAGTTGGTACTGTCAGTTTTTAGAGGGATTCAGGTAATCCTCTTCATCTCAATGATGTTCTCTATGTTCGAGGATTGAGGAAGAATCTTGTTTCGGTAGCTACCCTTGAGGACAAGGGATATGATATCATCTTCAACAAAGGTAAGGCATACTTCCAACACTTAGATTTTGGATGTAAGAAGAAGAGAGGTGTGAGGGTGAAGAATATGTATAAGTTGCAAGTAGAGGCAGGTGCAACCTTGAGCAGCAAGGTAGTAGAGAAGTGGTGTTTGAGAGAGATTAGGATAGAGCTCTCAATATGGAGCCTCAACTAATATCTCAGTTTTAGCTTAAGCTAGTTCGTAGTTGGGTTGACAAGCAGGATGATGAGGAGAATAATTGAGGGTGAGTGGAGGAAACGGTTACCCACCACTTGTGGGTAGTATGCATGAGAGATATTTTTTCTCCTAGATGGTCCTCAATCGGCAACAACAACCCCTTGCAACTCCTAGATAGATCGATGTGCCATTTTCTCCACCACCTAAGCCAACCATGTGATCCCTCACCCATCTTTTATGAATGTTATGTTTTAAGGTGTGCTTCTTGACCCCAAAGGTATGGATTTTCATTGGTATAGTTGAGTAATTTTCCTTATTTGTCATGGGCACTTTTAGGCATGAATTGGTGGAGGGATTCGACATAAAGAGTGGGTTAGGTCTGTATTCTTGTCTCCATTGCCTGATTTCGTGGTTACCCTTGTACCCTAGTCTTGTGAGATCTCCTTTACTAGTCATTAGCTTTGGGGATTGTACTACATGGGAAATCTTGATTTTGGTTGCATGGTTCCACTTCTTGACACCACCTACATTAATTCCCTTCCACTCATTTTAGACCTATTCATATTTCTTCCCGTCCGGGTCCACATGTGCCCACCGAGTCCACATAGAGTTAGCCTCACCTTCCCTTGAACACACCTTGGGTCAGGCCTTGGAACGATGCCCCAGAGGTTGATGCAACTAAACAGAAAATAAAAATCATAATTTGGCCACTCTTAATAGGAAATGTACCAAAAAATGAAAAATATAGCTAAGACACACAAATTTATCACATGGTAAAAATCCAAACATGAGTTCTACCCCTTATCCATGGCCATCACCCTAGTTCCTATGGGTCCTAGATGAGCCCCCTCCCATCATTAAGGAGCCCATGATTTTCCCAAACTTTGGTGGGCGATGAATTGCCCCACCTCAAGAGGGTACCCACTACTACATATTATACATCATGCTCTCCATCCCCTAGAACCCTAAGAAATTATGAATCTGAACAAATGAGAAGAACCTGAGTGGTATGAAGTTCAATCTCTATGGGAAAGGTATGAGCAAATGAACGTGGAATCGAGTCAACCATTTTCTTAACCGATGGTTGTTCAGGAAAGGAATCATGGGATTCATGTTTAGAGAGAGTGGGATTGACTCGAGATGGATTCTGATCAATCACTTCATCAACTAGTGGAGAATTAGGGTAAAGATTCAGGTACCAACCGGGAGTCGTGGCTGAGAAGCTGTAAGGTTTTCAAACACGTTTGAGGCTTCATCCATATATGGGTAAATGTGAATAGGATGATTCCCTTCCCATAACCTACAGGGGAACTTAACTTTACCCTTCTTTCCGTGAACTTATGATCACTAATCGATGGTTTGTTACCCACATGATATCCAGAAGTTGATGGAAAAGGCTGATGTGAGCGTATGGACCATGCTTCATACTAGGAAAATATATAAGAAGGTGATCAACCTTACATAACTTGCAAGATAATTTTACTTTGTGGGGTTGATTGGAATATTTTTCCATACTAGTTGCATTGGTAGTAATGGTTTCCCCCTGCTTATTTTGCTTCTTCTTCTTTGTCATTTTCTTCTTCTTCTTAGCCTCCTAATTAATAGAATCAAGCCTTTCACCAAGCGAGAAGGAAGAAAGGGATGAAGAAATAATAGGTGAAGAAGGAAAAGGGTCAACTTTAGGATCGACTTGTGGTTGATATTGTTCAGGTGGAGGAGAACTTGGTTGAGAAGTAGTTTGGACCTTCGGAACCAAAGAGGTCGAAAATAACCAAACTAACAACCCAATGGTAAATATAGGAAGGGACAATGTTGCCATATAAGGAGCACCAATATTTCCAAAATAAGGAAAAAAACTAGGATTCGTGTCAGAGGGGTTTCCTTGATTGGTATACTAAGGAACTATCGCCATTAGTCTCAACCTAAGATCCACTAAGGATTTGCTCCATAGTGAGGATGTTGTTTCGTGATTAATTAATTTATTTTAGAAATTAAAGACAAAAAAAAAAAACAAAACAAGGGTAACTAGGCAGATAAGGATTACCAAGTCTCTGTGAACTGTAATATACCATGTTGGTGAACCAAGGATTTATATAAGAGCAGACGATCTACCTAAATGTTGTGTTCAGACTCGATTACCTATGATGGGATAACAACTTAGTGGAGACTTCCAAAATATAACCAGAGGTACATGGAAGCATAATCCATAGTAGTGTTGTCTAATTCGTAATCATTTGATGAGAGAATTCCCATATACTTATCATGGGTGGAGCACGATCCGATATACCTGAAAGCACGTGGAGAACAATTTGATACACTTATGTACGTGGAAGGAGATATCACCGTCGGAATGAAAATTTGAAAAAAATGACAACCCCTATGTTTAAAGACACTGAAACATGTCTCTAGCCTAGACCTCTATGTGTGTCGTTAAGTTTCAAATACTCCTTAGGTTAATTGAGTGAATTTTAGATTTTATCTTGAATTATGTTTTGATTTTACAGCTCAAAACTCGATGTCACTTGAACATAGCTATGATGCAACTAGTATTACAAAAATAATTCTTTTCATTTTCCTTTTAATAATGAAAGGCCAAACTAAATAGGGGGAGAAGAAATCAATAAACAATGCAACAAACAAGTGATGCAACAATCGATCTTCTCAAATTCACTATTCCAATAAAAATAAAAGCCCTATATGCAATGCAAACAATTATTTTCTTTTCTTTTCTTTTAATGTTTAAAATACAAAGAAACATATGAATGCAACTTGATTGCCGACGAAAAGAAACCACACAAGCTTTAACTGTAATGTAAAAGTCACTTTTCAAATTCAACAATCAATCTATGCATACAAATTCGCATTGACAAGAGGAAAGAAAACATGAAACAAAATCATATAAAAAAGGTGATGACACTCATAGGTGATTAACGCTCACACACAATTTATCCCCCCCTGGCGATTGAGGGGGATTTATTTTGTAAAAATAAAATAAAAAACACTCAAAATTTTCTAAGAATCTGAAGCAAACCTCTGAATAATGAACAAAGGAAAATTCACTCGATTTCACACAAAATGAAGTGTTGTATTGTCTTCAAAGAGACATGAACACACTCAGAGACACAAGGAAAACAAGCTGGAACAAAGCATAAAAAAGAGCAAGGCAAAATAGGAATTTTTTTGCATCTAACGGGGGCCAGTGCAAGTGTAGAAAGGGCACCAGTGCTCTGCATTGTAGGTGTTGAGGAGGCTAGGGAGCGCTATAGCGCTCTATCTCCATACCAGGGGGAGCGTTGATAGATATAAGGCCAAGTTCTAACACAAAAAATAAAATGAAGCTCAATGAAAGGTCTACCTAGGGCTAATTCAAAACTGAGTGAGGAAATGAAGATCTGTTTAATAGGTGAAACAATAACTAGGGACAAGAAAACCATTAAGGGAATGAAGCAATCCCCAGTATGGTCACCAATTTGTTACGTGGAATTTACAACTATACACATAAGTATCTACCCTAGACCTAATGGATTGGTCTGGAACAACAAAAACAAAGAATATAAATTTCCCCTTAGAGAGATTGAAGAATGGAAAGAGGCTTACTTGGAATCCGTCACAAGATTTTCTCCCCTCTCATCTTGTAAGCTCCAATCATAGCTCCGATTGCTATAATTAAAACCTGCACATACAATCAACACAAGCCAAAGATCTATGAAATCTATGTAGCATTATCCAATTAACCTATTCAATGGATCAACAAGGCATTGAAATATATGAATGTAAACAAAACATAACACATTTAGGAAAACAATATACTCTTTGTATTGATATGAATAAGAGTGAGTTTACAACCAACAATAGTAGTTGATCTTGTAGAGATCTCCCCAAGTTGACTTGTCCTTCCTTGTCACAAAGAATACTTCAATGTCACCCTAATGCATGAAGATGATGACTCTCTTAGATTCAAGGCAACAACATGAGAGAACGATCAGTGTCCAAAAGCCAACCCTGATGTTGTAGATGGCTGTAAATTTATAGGAGAGGGATGGTAGTTTAGGAATTCTTATCCATTTACCAATCTAGACTTGAGATCCACTTAAGATGGGCGGATAAGATCAAAGGAAAAGAGGTGAAATATACAAGGTAGGATCAAATAGGATTCAAACTTCTTATCCAAGGTAAGTGGTTAAAACAACTCCTGGAAGCTTCTGGAAGAGGAATCTTTGGGATCCTTTTTATTTTTCCCTAATTTCTAGAATCAACACACCCCCAACAAGGGATAACCTGCTGCTAATCAACACTGGTGAAAAACTGAGCAACTTGCTGCTAAATGCAGGTCCTTAAAGGGGCAGGGTGCACTGGACCTTAAAAGCACTGAAATGAAGCAGTCAAACCCAAAATTTCAGGGATTCAGAAGAGTCATGCTTAGGTCTTTTCGTAGGGATGATATAAGGTGTTCATGGATGGTGATTGATCTAGTTTATAGGTCTATTGACAAGATGTGACAAAATGGCTTATAACAGATACCACTATAATATTCCTAATAGGAAAATACAACAAATAACAAAAACAATGAATTGACTACAACTATGAAATTTAGAGACACACAAGCACAAATATTAAACACTAGAAATATAAGCCAAAATCATGAGCCATTGTATTAATAATAGGAAATATGGTACATCAATGAGAGTAAAATAACTTGGGCTTTCTATTGCAATCTTAGGAAAAATCTAGGTGTCAATGTTGGCTCAAGTGCTGGTATTTCTTCCCACTAAAATTGCACCATGCTATGAAGTTTTCTACTGCTTTTGGCTTGAAAGGAACATATGTTTCAGCCCTCTAGAATGCTCAAAACTTTCTACAAATTTAACTACAACCTCCTCTCAATAGACCCACAAAAACCTAGAAAGGGTTTAGGCTCCTTCCATCCAACCCTAGAACCCCTAAAAAAATGTTAATGCCTCCTATAGATAGAAATTAGCACCCCTAGAAATATCACAACAAAATATGCACCAAACTCCTTGGAATTTCTCCCCAAATTCACCTCTAAAATTCCACCAAATTTGGCCCTAATTTCCTCTGCCTCCATTGATCCGGATTTAAATAGGAACACAACAAATTATAGAGATAACCATAAACACAAAGATGCAACGGAAATAATAGTTCATTTCTAAAATACTGAAATATGCTTACAAACAGTGATGGAAATAAACTAGCTAGGGCGATGGTGGCTTATCTCTGAGAAGAGTTGTGGCAGCTACATGCCTTTGAACTGTCTTACAATGAGGCTCAAGGGCATTTTTATTATTGAGAAATAATAGAAAACTGTAAACAACCAAAACTCTAACCCGAGGAGATGTAACACCAAGAGTTTGTGGGCCCCGTTGGGGTGAGTTGGACAGCCAACTTTCTGGGGTCGCGAATTGGTCATATTATCTCTGTTTGACGCACATGATAGCCCGTTGGAAAGATCTATTCGAGGAATATGATGGAAAAGATGATTTTAGATCGAAAATCATTGGTGGTAAAGTTCCCAAAAAACATCGTTTAGGGCCTAAAAACGGCTCCGGAAGTTTAGGACCCGAAAAACTGCTAAAAATAGTAAACTATGCTATAATTAAGGAAACTAAAAAACTAAAATAAGCATTGGTGGGGATCTAAGTGGAATTAGCGAGTGGCCACCAATATCCACCTGGATCATTCCTCCCCCCTTAGATGAGGGAACTTCTGCTGAACTTGGTCCCTTGTGAGCCACTTGCCCTGGTGAAGGAGTTGGTCTGCTTTGACAACTCGATACAGTTGGATATTCTACTAGCGATTGTTCTTGATCTTTGTGTCCATGATTCGATCAGTTGCAACTTGTTCCATGCAATCTAGATTTAACTCTGTGGGTGTGAGCTGTTCTGCAATGTCGGATGTGTCTAGTAATGGTGGAAAGTATGACCGAAGGCGGTCCACATTGAACACTGGGTGCAGGCTAGGGGTGATTTTAGGGGCGAATGCACTGGGTGCAGGCTAGGGGTGATTTTAGGGGCGAATGTTCGCCCTTTGGCGAAATTAAGGGGTTTTAAATTTTTAGTGGGCGAATATTTTGTATCATAGTACATTTTTACAAATCACCTCAAATAGCCCACCTTATTTTAAGGGAGAGGGTAAAAAAGGTAAATTTAGCCTTGAAATTAGGAGTTACAACCTTCTGTTCGCCCATTTTCAAGAATAGGTTTTATTTAAGTGAATCCATTCGCCCATTTTCAAGAATAGGTTTTATTTAAGTGAATCCTATGGGCCAAAGACCCAA